>MJUU01017987.1:265113-317907 GCA_002080025.1 Modiolus philippinarum
ATGCACATCTTTGATATGTGCACAATCAACCTGCAAAATAAAAACTTCCTATCTTAAAAACTGTAGGAGGAGTTATCCGGACAAATGATGTACCCTATATTCAATATTATGGGCAAAAATGACAAAGTTCAACAATGTGTATTTTTCTAAAAAAATTATCCAAAATCAAAATCCAAGTAGCATGCACATCTTTGATATGTGCACAATCAACCTGCAAAATAAAAACTTCCTATCTTAAAAACTGTAGGAGGAGTTATCCGGACAAATGGTGTACCCACTTGATGACAGACGGACGGACGGACTGAAGGACCAGTCAAAAATTATATACCCTCCGCAACTTCGTTGCGTGGGGTATAATAAAGGGCTACGCCGAGCGCAGCATGATACGACCAAAGCTTGTCGAAAATTGAAATTTCAACAAAAGTAATTTAAAGTGAATGTGGACACAGTAAAGAGCTTGACACAATAATTAGATGGACACAAAAAGAAGCTAGACACAGTTATTAGCTAGAAACAAAATAGGGAAAAAAATAGACCCTTTTGATTACTTACTGATAAAAAAACCGTAAGAACTATGCAAAATATGTACTATCAACCAAAACTTAACATCAATAGAAATTCAAAGAAAACAAATCCATCGCAATCTGATGAAAAATAAAGATTTGACATATTTAGAAAAATTGCATTTTTGGCCCCTTTGACCCCTTGTAGCTCGAAAACGGTAAGACCTACACAAAATCTATTGCATACTACTGAAAGCTTAGATCATGAGGAATCCAAAGAAAAAATCCCATCAAAATCCGATTAAAAATAAAGATTTGACATATTTAGAAAAATTGCATTTTTGGCCCCTTTGACCCCTTGTAGCTCGAAAACGGTAAGACCTACACAAAATCAGTTGACATACTGCTGAAAGCTATCCAAAGAAAAAAATCCCATCGAAATCCGATGGAAAATAAAGATTTGACATATTTAGAAAAATTGCAATTTTGGCCCCTTTGACCCCTTGTAGCTAGGAAACTGTAAGAGCTACGCCAAATCCGTTGACACACTAACGAAAGCTTAGATCAAGAGGAATCCAAAGAAAAAAATCCCATCGAAATCTGATGAAAAATAAAGATTTGACATATTTAGAAAAATTGCATTTTTGGCCCCTTTGACCCCTTGTAGCTCGGAAACGGTAAGAGCTACGCCAATCCGTTTTCATACCTCTGAAAGCTTAGATCAAGAGGAATCCACAGAAAAAAATCCCATCGAAATCCAATGAAAAATAAAGATTTGACATATTTAGAAAAATTGCAATTTTGGCCCCTTTGACCCCTTGTAGCTCGGAAACGGTAAGTGCTATGCCAAATCCGTTGACATATTTCTGAAAGCTTAGATCAAGAGGAATCCAAAGAAAAAAATCCCATCGAAATCTGATGAAAAATAAAAATTCTACATATCTGCAAATTCGCAATTTTGGCCCTGTTCAGCCCCTCATAGCTAGGAAAGGAAACAAGTTATCAAAAATCTAATAGCTGAGCGCCATATTAATCTTTCACAAGGATTCCATTGAAAAAAAACTGCATCAAAATCGGACTATAAATAGAAAAAATATTTTTTTTGAGATTTGCCCCTGTTGGGCCCCATTTATCTCGTGAGCGGTACATGCTACATGAAATCCGTTGGCATACTACGGATTGAAATTTTCTCAGGAGCACACTGAAACAAACCCCATCAACGGGGCCATCAACTCAAAATTAAAACCTCTGTTTACGCGTGCCAAGATACATCACACTAAAATTTCATAATGATCTGTCCACTAGAAGCAAAGTTACGCTGTCCACAGACGCTTTCAGAAGTCTTAAAAAAATCAAATATCATTTTGCTACCCTCATTAAAAACCTTTATTTCAGATTTGACTGGCTGCAGCAAATGAAGGGCTATGTGTGAGGACAACTGGCAAGTAATTTAGATCGTTAACTTGACATTCTTTTATTTGGTGATAGTTTGCCTCATTTTTCCAGGAAAAAAGAACTTTATAACACTTTATGAATAAAAGGGTTATGCCGAGAGCAGCATGATATGACCGCAGCATGTTGACCATCAAATTTGAAAAAGTGTAATATAAAGGGAAAGTGGACACAGTACAGAGCTTGAGAGAGCAATTAGATGGATGCAATAAAGAGCTTGATAGTAAGCTGAACACAAACTAGGGAGAATGAAAATAAGCCCTTTTGATCCCAGCTTGGAAACGGTATAAGAGCAATGCAAACTATGCTGATTCACAATTGAAGCTTACATCAAGAGGAATAAAAAAAATCCCATTAAAATCTGATGAAAAGTAAAAATTTAAGGTAATTTGCACATAAATTTGCAAATCTGGCGCCATCTGGTACCTTATAACACGGAAACCGTAAGAGCTCCACAAAATCTGTTGGCATACTACTGAAAGCTTATGTCAAAAAACAAACCCCAGTAAAATTCAATAAATTTTTTTAATATTTTGAAAAATTGAAATTTTGGCCATTTTGACCCCTTATAATTTGGAAACTGTAAGAGATATGTTAAATCTGATGTCTGACATACAACTGAAAGCTTACAACAACAGCCGAATCAAAGAAAAAAAATCATATCAAAATCCGATGAAAACTAAAAAAATTTAGATAATCATGCAATTTTGGAACCCTATATGGCCCCTCATTGCTTGGAAAGGAAACCAATTATCAAAAACTGATGGTGTTAATGTTTCATAAGGAATCCACTGCATCAAAATTGGACTCAAAATATAAATTACAATTTTTGAAAATCACCACTTTAGGCCCAATTTATCTCATGAATGGTACGAGCTACGTAAAATTCCATTGCCTTACTATGGAATTGAAATTTCATCAGGAGCAAACAGAAAATCTGATAAAAAATAAACATTCTACAGACAAATATATGAAAACACCCTTTTTATCCCTTTTTGGCCTTTGTGTTTAAAGACCAAACTGCCTATTCAGTTCTACCATTGATTTTTTTCTCAAATTTGGTGACAAAGTAGTTTGTGACTTGGAAGAAAATTTTAGGCGAAAAAAATAGGGGGTCACAGACTTAATTTTGTCGCTATGGTAACTCAAAGTTGGCAGTCTTTCCACAATTATTGTTATCGTTCACACTTTCTTTAAATGAATGCTATTTTTTTAATTTGAAACCTAGAATCAAAATTCTTTTTTCTAATAGAAATATAGATCAATACATGTCCAACTAAAATGAAAAACTTTTATTTGTATGACTGTGGGTTGTTAAGAACTAACAATTTTCCGATTCCCGCCAAAAATTATTCGCAAGATCGGAATAAACTTATCCGTATAACAAAAATTTGACCGTTGATTTTTCAACGATAATCAGGTCATAACTAAATCTACCAGTATTCTTTACATTGATATGAAAAAAATCATATGTCACCGAACTAACAAAAAAGTTATAAGCATTTTAGTCTCCTTTTTATCGTTTGTTTGCCAGAATTACGTTGTTCGCCTTTAGATAGATGAATCTGACGTCACAGTACAGATTACCTGCAAAAAGTTCCGTTGAACAGTTGAACGAAGCGAACATTTTTCTAGGCGTCAAAATATACCATGATGACAGTCTGCGACATGTGTACATCCTTAAAGATCTAAAATCAATAAATATATGTTTCATCAAAGTGTAAAGAAGTACATTACTTTTTAATAATCAGGCCTTGACGGAAAGTTTGTATTTCAGCATGTGCTGTTTTGAAAAAAAAATTAATCGATCCTAGATGCATAAAATGACCGGGTTCCGTTTTGGTGCTTTAGGAGAAGTTGATTTCACAAAATAGGTAACCATTTTCCTTGCCCCTTCACCCGACATTCACCATACTATTATCCCATATTTGCACTCCGTGCAACCTGGCCAAAAATATATAATTGTTGAAATACGCCAGGTGCTAACCAAAAAATTTATAAGGGGACCAGAAGGACCCTCATCCCGTAACCCGACTGCATTTTTACTAAATCCCGAGCGACAAAGGAACTGGGCTTAAAACTGATGAAATCTCGATTTCTGGTGCATTTATGTCCCGAAATCTCGGGCTTAAATGACAGAAATCCGGAATTCCAGAGCTTAAAAACTTCCGATCCCGGCATCCCGAAAAAGGTCTGTCCCCTCTTTTATGTGTGATCCGTGCTGGTGACACATACATTGTCGAAATGTCACAATTACTGAAAGCAAAATGCTATAAAAAACGCTTACAATCTTAAAATTATCTAATAATTAAATGTTCAATAAATTATAATTACAGGTACGTGGTTATAAAAGTGTCATTAATTTGTCCAACCGTGACAAAGTACCCTGATCATGACATTTTTAATAATTTGTTTTAATTAATATACTAAATAAACAAAGCTTTTCTTTGATGTTGGATTTTGAAGAAATCTGTGATATTTGTCTTGTCAGTCCGCATTGTTGTACAAACAACCGGATAAGTTAATAAAGATTTATACTTAAATGATCAACGTAAAAGGTTAAAGAGACCAATAATTTTTATTTACAATTTGTACTGACGGTCAAAGGTTGAAACTCAATAACAATTTTTTCTAATAGAAATATAGATCAATACGTGTCCAACTAAAATGAAAAACTTTTATTTGTATTACTGTGGGTTGTTAAGAACTAACAATTTTCCGATTCCCGCCAAAAATTATTCGCAAGATCGGAATAAACTTATCCGTATAACAAAAATTTGACCGTTGATTTTTCAACGATAATCAGGTCATAACTAAATCTACCAGTATTCTTTACATTGATATGAAAAAAATCATGTCACCGAACTAACAAAAAAGTTATAAGCATTTTAGTCTCCTTTTTATCGTTTGTTTGCCAGAATTACGTTGTTCGCCTTGAGATAGATGAATCTGACGTCACAGTACAGATTTCCTGCAAAAAGTTCCGTTGAACAGTTGAACGAAGCGAACATTTTTCTAGGCGTCAAAATATACCATGACGACAGTCTGTGACATGTGTACATCCTTAAAGATCTAATATCAATAAATATATGTTTCATCAAAGTGTAAAGAAGTACATTACTTTTTGATAATCAGGCCTTGACGGAAAGTTTGTATTTCAGCATGTGCTGTTTTGAAAAAAAATTAATCGATCCTAGATGCATAAAATGACCGGGTTCCGTTTTGGTGCTTTAGGAGAAGTTGATTTCGCAAAATAGGTAACCATTTTCCTCGCCCGTTCACCCGACATTCAGCATACTATTATCCCATATTTGCACTCCGTGCAACCCGGCCAAAAATATATAATTGTTGAAATACGCCAGGTGCTAACCAAAAAATTTATAAGGGGACCGGAGGGACCCTCACCCTGGAAACCCGACTACATTTTTACTAAATCCCGAGCGACAAAGGAACTGGGCTTAAAACTGATGAAATCTCGATGTCTGGTGCATTTATGTCCCAAAATCTCGGGCTTAAATGATAGAAATCCGGAATTCCAGAGCTTAAAAACTTCCAATCCCGGCATCTCGAAAAAGGTCTGTCCCCTCTTTTATGTGTGATCCGTGCTGGTGACACATACATTGTCGAAATGTCACAATTACTGAATGTAACCAAACGAAAGAAGCGAAATGCTATAAAAAACGCTTACAATCTTAAAATTATCTAATAATTAAATGTTCAATAAATTATAATTACAGGTACGTGGTTATAAAAGTGTCATTAATTTGTCCAACCGTGACAAAGTACCCTGATCATGACATTTTTAATAATTTGTTTTAATTAATATACTAAATAAACAAAGCTTTTCTTTGATGTTGGATTTTGAAGAAATCTGTGATCTTTGTCTTGTCAGTCCGCATTGTTGTACAAACAACCGGATAAGTCAATAAAGATTTATACTTAAATGATCAACATAAAAGGTTATAGAGACCAATAATTTTTATTTACAATTTGTACTGACGGTCAAAGGTTGAAACTCAATAACAATTTCAATTTTCAAAAAAAAAATATGTCACTTGTGCCGGGGGGGGGGGGGGGGGGGGGGGGGGGTACGTGCCCCCTTGGCCCCCGCTTGATCTGCCACTGGTTTTATTGCTTCATTGTCCAGATATAATGGAAGGCTGTTTAAGCTTTGTAATTATACAGTTTTTTTTTGTCAATTTAAAGCATGAAATATTTATGCTTTATGTTTTTACAGTTCAAAATCGTTCGCGATTTATGTAAACAATAATTTAAAACAACAAATATGAACCGTGCATGATATTTAAAACGAAAAAAGATACATACAAATCTTGAAAACAGTTTTCAAAACTTTTTGTGCTGTGCTACTGGTGTTTGAAACAGTTGGGCCGGTTAATGGTTCCAACAAGGATTTTGGCTCTGAAGAACTTGAGGAAATGTTTCTAAATGGAAATGTTGAACGCAAAGAAAAGCGTTAATAACTGAAGAGATTTTTTTTTTATTTCTAAGAGATTTTTTAGTTGCCTATGTGTTTGTGGTATTGAATAATGGCGGTATGAAAACATTGAAAATTAAATCTCTTTGAAATGAAACTCATGACACTCGCCTGACCATGTTGACAATCGCAATAAATGTCCAAACCTCATGTGTATTAAGTAGATGAAAAAATACTATAAACTGTGCTTGATTGTATATATATATATATATATATATATATATATATATATAAATAAACTGTCTATAAATTCAGTCAACGTGGAAACTTGTTCATATATATATACGTCTAAAGTGATACACAACAACATCAAAATAAAGTTAATATAGAAAAATTTAGGCAATAAAAGTCCTAAATTGATCAAATGACGAAACTTTCGCTAGACCGACTAGCTTCCTCAGCGTCTGATGATCTAATGATAAGAATTTTAAAATGACATACATATAATGTCAAAGATATGGAACCATGGCGGGGCTAATTTCCTGCCCCTACCCATTTCCCGGCAGCAGTCAGTACTCATTGCCCTTGTTGGCCCTTCAACCTAAAATACATTTTAATACATGCATTATAATTATTTATTTTTTATTTATTACCCATTTTTGTCTCTTTCCTCATTCAACTAATTTTTTTTTTTTTTTTTTTTTTTTTTTTTTTTTTTTTTGCAAATTTGTTCTTGTTCTATCACTAGTATTGCTAACTGGACATTTTAACTGAACTTGTCAATCAATCAAATTTTGTGGGGATAGCCATATACGAAAAATATTTTTGATGGTCTTTTTGTGTAAATATTTATCTTCCAGGTAAAATATCTTTGACATTATATGTATGTCATTTTAAAATTCTTATCATTAGATCATCAGACGCTGAGGAAGCTAGTCGGTCTAGCGAAAGTTTCGTCATTTGATCAATTTAGGACTTTTATTGCCTAAATTTTTCTATAATAACTTTATTTTGATTTTGTTGTGTATCACTTTAGACGTATATATTATTATTTTGTTTGCACAGTATCGTTAACGTTGTTTTCGATCCGACATCCTATAGGTTTGTGCGTTGGCTATCTTTTCAGGCGTTTATATATATATATATTGTCTTTTGTTGCTTTTATGACAATGTGATGTCACATTTATTGAAACGGTTCTATAATTATTTATATATCTAGTGCTTTGCGATTTTGACACCGTTCTATAATTTTCTATATATCTAGTGCTTTGTTAAATAATCAGAACAGACTGAAATACATGTACCACTGCATGCATTGCGAAGTTAATGTGTCAGCAGTGCAGGTTAAAAAATTATCTGTTTTCTCCTTCTATCAAAAACGTTTTCGAAAGTGTGTCTTTGTCTGTTTTCTGGTGTTATATACTTGAATTGATATTTAAGATGTACTAATTGCTGTTCGGCACTCTCCCCTTTTCAAATCGGCTTTTTTTAGCGATTTTCCATAAACTGCCCTTTCAAGCAGGTAGCTTATCTTATTTTTAAAATATTGCGAAAGTAAAACGCCGTTTCGCGGATTTTTTACAAGACGTCACAGACGTGTTAGGAAACAATGTAAATGCGCTGTTATGTGAGTACAAACAATAGGCTGTTTGGTCTTTAAAACGGGCAGGGCCACAATAACATAACCAAAACTTATCCAAGCCTTGCTTTTGTGCCAAGGAAAATTGTCTTAAAATTTTATAAGGATTGAACTGGAACTTGAGTATCTACAGATTGCAACGACGCAGACAATGAAAAATGCAAATAATCAATGTTTTGGAGAAAAAAAATTCAGATAATTTCTTTAGGTATCATCTTCAGAGAAACAAAGATGTGCATTCTGTGTATTTCTGTGCCATCAATTCAGAGTATGGGAATAGGACAAAGGAACTGATGTTGGCCTTGCTTTTTATGGGAGTTAACACTGATGTATTGTGTATTTGTTCTTAATTCCTACTGTGTTCTGCTGATGTTGTTTCAAAAATTGACATGATAAAAAGTTGTTTTGTGAAAAATCTAAACTGTACCATAAAAATTTGTTTTTTTTTCCAAAAAAGCAAATGATTTTCTAATATTTTGCAACAAAAAAAAACATTATGCGATTCCATCAAATTTTTAACAGTAATACCGGTAATTCTGTAAAATTTCAAAGGCTAAAAGAGGCATTAAAAGGGCATTACTCCCAAAAGCAAAATCAAGTTAGAAATTATCAGAAATCAAGTCAGCAAGCACTCCAATGGAACCTCCAAGGAAAAAGGAAAGTTGGAGGGACAAGAAACACCTGGTTGAAAAACATACAAGCTGAAATGGATGCTGAGGGGTACAGGTGGAATGAATGTCCTACCTGAATGTCCTTGAGAACCAACCACATTGGAGAAGTGTTGTTACTGGCCTATGTAAGTTCTTTTACACATGTTTTTGTAAATCTAAAATTTTAGAAATTTTTGTCAAGGGTTTTCAGAGCAATCCAGCTGACAAGAATATGACTTGGGGGGACTCAAATAATAGTACAGTGTATATGTTATTATCACCACAAGTGACTGTCTATGCAAATATCATTAAGTCAAATTTCTGTACTGTATTTTGTCATCTATAACATGTATAACATGGGTATATATTAATTTTTGCAGTAATACCAAAACCAACCTTTTGCACTGCCTTCATTTCTCACTAATTGACCAATTTCATAAATATATTGTTTCATTATAAAATCTTCTTGAACTTTTATGTCTTGTTGTTCTTCTCGGTTCATCCTGGCATAATTCATTTGTATTTCTGCAATAGCCTGAAAAAAAGAAATGTTCTCTATTATTGTCACTTCCAAAAGTATTGTTTGTTGGATTTTTGTTTTCCTGGGTTTTTTTTTACTTGAGGGATTCTTTTAAAAGGCAACACCTGACAAATAGTCCTTGCTTCAAATGACATTAAAGAGAGTGCTAAAATCTATAACTTTACAATTATACAAAATGTATGTATGATGACTTGTTGTAACCGAATTTCATAAATTGGTGCAATTTTATAGGGTATAAATACTCTACCTTTAAATTCAATGAATTACCCAGACTTTGTTGAAATCAAGTTTTTATATATATTATTTTGAAAAATTGCAATTTTGGCATCTTTTTCCCCTTATAGCTCAGATTAATGATAAAAGCTTTGCAAATTCCGTTGAGAACTAGCCAAAGCTTACAAGAAGAGGAATCAAAAGAAAAAAAATCCAATTGAAATCCTTTGAAAATTAAGATTTTACATATTTTGAAAAATGCAATTTTGATCCCTCTGAACCCTTATAGCCAAGAAACGATAAAAAGTACCCTGAATCAGTTGATATGGTATAGAAAGCTTACTACAAGAAGAATCCAAAGGAAAAATCCCATTGAAATCTAGATCTGATGCTGATGAAATTTTAACATAATTTGAAAAATTTTTCAAAAATTGCAATTATGGCATCTTTTTCCCCGTATAGCTCAGATTAATGATAAAAGCTTTTCCAATTCTGTGGAGAACTATCCAAAGCTTACAAGAAGAGGAATCTGAAGAAAATATCCAATTGAAATCCATTCATAATAAAGACTTTACATATTTTGAAAAATTAATTCCAATGTATGCCCTTTTGACCCCCCCAAAAAAATAAAGGGCTACGCCGAGCGCAGCATGATACGACCGCAGCATGTCGACCACTGAAATTTGAACAAGTGTAATTGAAAGTGAGTGTGGACATACTAAAGAGCTTGACACAATAATTGCATGGACATAATAAGGGGAATAACCCAGTAATTAGCTGGACACAAACTAGGGAAAATAAAAATTAGCCCTTATGACTCTTTATGGTTCCTCTTTGACCCCTTATAGCTCGAAAACGGTAAGAGCTACACCATATCCATTGCCATATTACTGAAAGCTTATATCAAGTGGAATCCTAAGAAAAAAATCCCATCGAAATCCGTCGAAAACTAAAAATTTCATGGAATCTGCAAGTTTCCAGTTTTGGCCCCTTCGACCCCTTATAGGTCGAGAACGACCCCCCAAAAAAATAAAGGGCTACGCCGAGCGCAGCATGATACGACCGCAGCATGTAGACCACTGAAATTTGAACAAGTGTAATTGAAAGTGAGTGTGGACATACTAAAGAGCTTGACACAATAATTGCATGGACATAATAAGGGGAATAACCCAGTAATTAGCTGGACACAAACTAGGGAAAATAAAAATTTGCCCTTATGACTCTTTATGGTTCCTCTTTGACCCCTTATAGCTCGAAAACGGTAAGAGCTACGACAAATCCTTTGGCATACTACTGAAAGCTTATATCAAGAGGAATCCTAAGAAAAAAATCCCATCAAAATCCGATGAAAAATAAAAATTTTAGGAAATCTGCAAATTAGCAATTTGGCCCTGTTAGGCCCCTCATAGCTAGGTAAGCAATCGAGTTACCAAAAATCTAATAGCAGAGTGCTGTGTTAATTTTTCATAAGCAATCCATTGAAAAAAACTGCATCAAAATCGGATTAAAAATTTAAAAAATAATTTTTTTTGGATTCGCCCCTTTTGGGCCCCATTTATCTCGGGAACGGTACATGCTACGTGAAATCCGTTGGCATAATACAGATTGGAAATTTCCTCAGGAGCACACTGAAAGAAACCCCATCAAAATCCAATTAATAATAAAGATTCTACAGACAAATATGTGAAAACACCCAATTTAACCCTTTTTTGGCCCCTTTTTTAAAAACGGGTGGGGTCACAATGACCAAAACTACTGCAAGCCTTCCTTTTGTACCAAAGAACATTATGTTAAAATTTCATAAGGATTGATTTACTGGAACAAAAGTTATTGACCAAAAACAAAAGTGTCTACAGACGACGACGACAACGACAACGCCAACGACAACGACGCCGACAACGATGACGACGACGACGACAGCACCATACCAATATACGACCGCAAAAATTTTTGCGGTCGTATATTAAAGGATAATCTGCTGCACATTTGTAATTTTGGACCCACATAGCTTAGAAAGGAAACCAGATATCAAAATTTGATAGTTAAGTGCCCTGTTAATATTCACTGAAATCCATAAACTAACTAATTGTAATTAATTATTATGCAAATTGATTATATTTGAATGTAAAATTCAATTAAATTTCAAATGACTTAAGGTAGTTCGGGTGACTAAAAGCAAAACGATAGATTTTTCTTATTTTTCTGTGAATGAAAGCTTATTACATGCACTTTAAAATTTTAGTAAAAAATCAATAGGTCACCTAACTCGTTTTTCCAGAATAAGCTTCCAAAAATAGCAAGATTTCGAGCTTTTTAATATAGTCTATATAGGGAGAAAATACTATTTTACAATTTTTTATATGAATAAAACGATAGATTTTGTTGAAAATGTAGGATAAGCTGTGTTAAAGAAATAACTTTGGAAATATGAAATAAAAAAATAAGGTCACCGATCATATTTTTGAAAAAATCATGAAAATGTGATTTTCCCCTTATTATTTCTTTAGAATTAACTCCCCTTAATAAAATTAGACTTTTTCAAAAATGTGATATATATTTTGCACACTTGCAGCATAAATGTTGCAAATTTCATTTTCTTTATTATCAATGAACTATTCAAAATCATTTTTACAACTTTTTAATGGTAAATTCCAATTTTCATCACATGCGCAAGATGGATGAGCAGTTTTAGACACCCGAACCACCTTAATTAAAAACTACTTGACACAATCTGTTGCAAACATGATTTTGCATTTAAGATTTTGGGAGATTTTGGAAGACGAGTATAGTTTTCGTTCTTAAACCATGCATTATTTCGAGTAAGGTTATTCAAGATGAAATATTTATAGAAGTCCTTGATAAAACTAGAGAATGTGTCTATAAGACATGGATGCCCCGCCAATAAATTGATCGCAACAGATTAACCCAAGTCAATCATTCATAAAATTATGGACACCAAATGGTTGGTGAAATAGGCAGATCTCATTAACATAAAGGTTACAGTGAAATATCATGCTACTACAATACAAAGAAGTTGAATAATTCGTAAAGGTACTGCGGAACCTAGTGTCTCGCCTGCTCATTCTGCTGTCGTTTTAATTTGGCCTATATTAGGATGTGGTTGCTAGGTAGAATGCCAAGAAACGACTGGTCTTTGACAGTTTCAGCAAATTCCCAAAAATTGGAATACAAAAATTTTTGAAATCTTACCATTGAAAATATTGTTTTTTACTAAAATTCATCAAAACATATGGTTTCAAACCAGAATTCCCAAAAATTGTTTGTCTTTGAGAGTTTCAGAAAATTTACCAAAATTGGAACCATATTTTTTAATTCTTAGTTTTCAGAATTATGTCTTGTATGAAGAAATGGCTAAAATATTTGATTGTATGCAAAAATTTCAAAAATTGTTAGTCTTGGACATTTTCAGGAATTTACCAAAGTTGGAACAGGGATAAAATTCTGAAAGCTTATTGTGCATCTATGGACTATAGGTAACAATTCTACAATCAAAATTGAAGTTCTTATTCTCAATTTTGTTTAAACATTGTTGATTATTGGACCTAAATAGAAAATTTAGTCAAATTCATCGAAGCGGAAAATATAGGTCAAGGCGACATAATTCTGGTATAGATGTTGGTTACTATTAAAGATGTAACCACTTACCAATAATCATCAGTCTATGGCATGTAGGTGCTGAGATATGGTGCAAACAAAAAAATGATTTGAAAAAACTAAGTCCAACTAATGGCAAAACACTGAAAAATTTGAATTATTTTTTTTCAAAATTAAAATTGGAATTCAATAATCAGGTTGTACCAAATATTGTGTTAAAATTTCATTGACATTGAGTAAGATTTCAGAAAGTAATTGAAGTTCAAAAAAAGTTTAACATTAGGGTTAACCAAATGTTAACGGGTTAACCAAATGTTAACGACGACGCCGGCACCGGAATCTATGGTCGCTATGTCTCGCCTTCGCGACTCGCGACGAATGTCGCAGGCAAGACAAAAATATACTTAAAAGCAAAACTTAACCAAAGTCACTGAAGCATAAAATGTAGGTCAAAGTCACCTAATTTACAATGATTTGGGTAGTACTCATCAAGGAAATTAATTTGATGAAACATCATTGTTCTATAATGTGTAGTTGTTGAGTACTAGACTTTACCGCAAAACTTAACCAAAGTCACTAAAGCGCAAAATGTAGGTCAAAGCAACCTAATTGTCAATGATTGGGTAGTACTCATCAAGGCAATTAATTTGATGAAACATCATTGTCCTATAATGTGTAGTTGTTGAGAAATGGACTCTAACACAAAACTTAACCAGAGTCACTCAAACATGAAATGTAGGTCAACTCTGAACATATGTGCAATATGTAATATGTACATTATATATATATGTACGTGAACTCTGTAATACATGTACTATCAAATATCTACATAATGGCCTACTATTATTGTTCTACCTCTTACAGTTTCTGAGAAATGTACTTAAACACAAAACTTAACCGGAAGTACGTTAGTGAATTAATCGTACAGACGTATGGGCGTATTGAAGGATTGACAAGGGTAGTTAACACTATATGCCCCTTCCAAATTCATGGATGGGGCATAAAAACAAGTGTGGATCGTATTGCAAGGCAATACAATAGTCCTCTACCGGTGGAATAGCTTGTTATATCAGCAAAAACAGTTAATGATCTGTAACTCATAGTGGTAGACTCACATAGCAAATATTAGCTTTATATCTCAACGGTTTAGAAAAAAAGTCCGGAAAACCTATATTTTACCAAAATTTTCTAAGTCAAAGGCCCATAACTCCGTCCAAAATCAATGGCCCGGAACCAAACTCGAACTTGATCTGTAACTCATGGCTGTAGACTTACATACCAAATATTAGATAAATATCTTTTATAGTATGGGGAAAAAGTCTGGAAAACTGAGTGTGACGGACTGACGGACTGACGGACTGACGGATGGACTGACGGAATGGAAACCTAAAGTCCCCTTCGGCGAAGCCGGTAGGGGACTAATAAACATAATGGAGAAAAATCAAAGTAATAAGCAAACAGGAAGTAGGTGAGTGAGGGACTTGAAAAAGAGATACACGGAACAACTCACCATACCAAAGTTTCAGACCAAATATTGAATCATTACTACAAACATCAGCTGCAAAATCCTTGATAAAAATAAGTAAAGCGTAAGGATGTGACCATCTCGTCTTTGTTCATACATTGTATGTTTTGCTTTTAACTATTTCCATCACTTATGATATAGCTGAAACATAGCTATAACTAGCACCAAACACCTATCATCCATATTTAATAAGGGACTTTTGAGATAGTAACTCTGGTGTAATTGAAGGTGGAAACGATCATCTCAAATACATTGTACCAGTAAAAAGGAATTACTGGAGTTCTGACCTATGGAAATACCACCCAAAAACAAACTATTTATTAAATTGAAGTGCACTTTTAATTTTCCCTACATGACAATTCTTTAACTAAATTTCAATTGACAAAAAAAATTAACCCAAAGCACAACAAATAGATTAAAAATAAATCACCCTTAGCTCAACAGTGTTCATTAATTAGTGATTCACTTTCAATTAAATTTGATTTTTTTTGTATAATAATCAACTTTTTCCAGTGTGAACATGTCTCAAAAATTACCTGTACATTCACTTACATCTGAAGTAACCAGTCCTTCAAGGTCTTCGAATCTCCCAGCAGATATTAGATCAGATACATGGATAATGGCCTGTAAAGAAGTCAAAGTCATGTTCATCACCGATATATACTGATGCAATGCATACAAGATGTGTTTGTGAAACACTATGCCCCCGGTAGCAACCATGTCTACATAACAAAATTAATGCTTAAAATTGCAATATACACTATAGAAATTAAGGTTTAGTAGATATTTGTATTAAGGAGGCTCAATCCTGATGTTGTTTATATCAAAGACTTCTTTAAACCTTTTTCAATTGACAAAGCATTGTAGACTAAATGAAATGGTTAAAGGAAATATATAGGTCTGTGTGCTTTTTACGGATATACAAGACATTAAAAAATTTGGCAGGAAACGGATTTCTCTGGATTTTCCCTTTATTTAACATGTTTAACATCAGGACTATTTTTGTGCCAAAAAGCTAGGAAGTTATATCAAAAATTTTATGAAAACTTGTGAGGTGTCTTAATTTGACCTATAGAAGAAAATCATGAATCAAAAAGTGTGGGTCCATGTGACAATTTTTTTAAGCCATTGAATTGGAGAAAACCCGAGGAGTTCCAAAATCTGACACAAAATCAAAAATGTGATGAGTGAGCCACCTTAAGCTCCATTAGATCTATTCACATAAAGCCTTTTGCAATTGTAATTATCAAGCTAAAAGCAAAATCATTTTGCATTGTTGTGTTGAATTTTATATGATCAATTTTTTTTTTCATCATTTTGGCAGCCAAAATATTTTTTTCACATAAAATCAGCTCCAAAATATTTTTGAAAATATTTTTTTAGAAAAAAACCATAGCCCCCCTTTCAAGTTAAATGGTTAGTCCCTAATATGAAGGTCCAGTCACATCTGAATAAAATGATTATATAGGCAATATTCAAGTTTTTATTTGCACTTCGTGATCTTGATCTTTGTACTTATCCTGATTTTTTAGTGAATTTGTACTAAGCTCTAGATTCAATCTATTCACATATAGAATATGAAGCCTCTAGCAATTGTAATAAACAAGCTATAGTCAAATCTAGATTTTGACTTTTTGACCTCTGTGACCTTGATCTTTGACCTGAGCTTAGTGCAATTTGCACAATGCTATTCAGCTTCATATAACCAATATACAGGCCAAATGTGTGAAGGTCCTATTAAGGTAGCACAACAGTCTTCTGAAGAAAATTGTCAGTCCCTTACTTTGAAAGACTGCAACTTTGTTATTAGTAAAGATACAGTTACAAATGAGGTATCAAATAAAAGGAAAATGATTAAATTGACTCTTAATGCTGATTTCAAGAGTATTCCTTTTAAGTATTAATGTCAAATTTCCGTATCTGGCAAAAATTTGAGTTTTGGATATAATATTCTTAAAATGAAAATAACTTTTACATCTTTACAGATAGCTGAAATCTGTTTCTTTTATCTGAAAGAACCATTTAAATGCAACAAAACAGTGTCTCAGATTTTTGATATAGGGTCTGGTTTGACATGTTTGAAATTAAATTAATTTTAAATTTTAACTAAAAGAAATTTTGCTTTTTCAAAATTTAAAATTAATTTATTTTCAGACCAGACCCTATATAAAAAATCCGCGACACAGTTTCGCTGCATTTGAATGGTTCTTTAACAGGCACAGATCCAGGCAATTTGAAAAGGGGGGTTCCGATTCGAAATTGATAAAAAATTTTTGGGGTATTTCTTAGCAATACATCAGGATATATATTAAAAAATACATGGTTGTCCAAAAAAAAGGGGGGGTGTTCCAACCCACGGAACCCCTCCCCCCTGGATCCGCCAATGTTTAAGATAAAACAAACAGAATTCAGCTATCTGTAAAGATGTAAAAGTTATTTTCATTTAAAAAACATTATATTCAAAACTCAAATTTTTACGAAATATGGAAATTTTTTCATTATACTTAATACGGATATTCTTTAAAAGGGCATCGAAAGATAATTTTGTCATTTGCCTTTCGCTTGATACCTCATTTGTTATTTTATCTTTAAAAATAACAAAGTTATAGTCATTCAAAGTTAGGGGTAGTCCTACAATATAAGACTTCGTATGTTGCCATGTTAACGTCCACATTTGCTTTTTATTATGCTGTTGTTTACTTTGCTGTAAACAACAGCATAATAAAAAGCAAATGTGGACGTTAACATGGCAACATACGAAGTCTTATATTGTAGGACTAAGTTAGGGGCTGACAATTCTCTTCCGAAGACTGTTGTGCTACCTTAAATCTGGTTTAAAAGATACAGGCAATGTTAAAGTTTTTGTTAAAGTTTTCAAATTTGCACTCAGTGACCTTGACCTTTGATTTGATCCAAATTTTTATTGTGGATTTGTACTTAGCTCCATTAGATCTATTCACATATCAAATATCGAGCCTCTAGCAATTCTAATTAACATGCTAAAGAAAAATCTAGATTTTGACATTTTGACCTTTGTGACATCGACCTTTGACCTGACCTTATCGAAATTTGCATAATGTTTCAGCTTTACATGATCAATACAAATACTGAATATGAAGGGCCTATCACATCTGTTTCAAAAGTTATGAGCCAGGTTAAAGTTGTGGACACTGGACAGACAGTCAGCCTGAGCCATGCAGAGACAGGACAAAAACATATATGCCCCAAATCTAAAGATCCGGGGCATAATAAAAATTAAAGACAGCTAAGGTGTTTAATATAATTGATTAAGCAGAATACCTACATTTTAGTCTTCTTGCTACAGTGTTTAACTTGTTGGGTATTTTCAGTTTGAAAACTTACATTGTTTTTCAATTGTCTAAATGAGAGTGAGGTGCCATAAGTTTTTTTTTCATACCTGCCAACTTTTCAAAATGCTCATGGGGGGATTGATGCACAAATCAGGTCAAAACTTAACTAAAACCTAAAAGGATGCTTACTGATCCACTTTCCTTTTTAGCATCTTCATGACATTACAATCACCATACAAAAAGTCAGTAAAACAGACAAAGCAATTTACTATGGCTTGACATAACTAGATTCAGCATGTAGCAAAAAAGAAAGTGACTGTATATGAAGTACATTGTAAACAGACCAAAGGCTCAAGTGTGAGCCAGTATCGCTCACCTGGTGGCTACTGATCTAATAAGATTTCCCACAGGGTTTAATGATTAATCTGAGGTGACAGTCAATACTCAATAGGTAGTAAAGTCAGTCATCTGGTGGATAACTGTCAATGTAAAATGCCTAGTTAATATCAATTCCATGTATGAAACTGTTTTTAAGAATAAATAATTTTGAACATTTTTTGTCATAGAGTTACATTCTAAACTGTACTACCTGGTGGTGACCATTTTGGATTTCTGGCATGTCTGGTTGGTACCAAAGACATACATTTAGATATACGTCCTTATTGATACCAAAACATAAGATTTTGTAGATGAGATGACCATCAAGTTACCATGCCTGGTTAATATCAACATAATACATGAAACAGTTTTCAAGAAATAGCAATTTACGACATTTTCCCATACATTTGTAGGGTCCAATGTTTAACTATGACCTGCAGTTAAGGCCATCTTGGATCTATGATTGATGGCTACTAAAATCAAAGATTTGTTTTATGACTATCAGTTTACCATGCCTAGATGATACCCACTTAATGAATTTGCTTCAGTAGTCTCAGAGGAGAAGTTGAAAATGTGAAAGTTTTACAGACCGACACATGCCAAGTGATGGAAAAACAATGTAGCTCAGAGTAGAAGATGAAAATGTAATTTTTTCTTTAGGGCCTTATGTCAAAGCTATGTTCTGTACAAGCAGCCATGTTTTTAGTTGAATCAGAACAAAAGGAGCAATCTTTGTAAAGGACCTTCCATTCATCATTGCTGTAAAGTTAAGTTTGATTGAATTGCTTGAGTGGTTTCAGAGGAGAAGATGAAAATAAAATGTTTCCCATAGGGTCTAAAGTTAAACATAAGTTCTGCACTGGCAGCAATATTAGGATCAGAACTAATTGAGCAATCTTGTTGATAAAGGAACTTCAATACATCATTCTTGTAAAGTTTGGTTGAATTTGCTTCAGTGGTCTCAAAGAAGATGAAAATGTGAAAGTTTAACAGATGGATGGATTCCCAAAGATGGAAATACAATGTAGCTCAAACATTGTCCTTTATTATCAGGTGAGTTAAAAATTATTAAAATTTCACAGAAAAAGGGCAAATACTCCTAGACATGTTTTCTGATATTCCTCAAAATTGCAGGGCCAGTAGATCTTGGGATGCTGAACATTTTTACTACACAAGGTTTTAATAAATCTGTTACGGTTTTTGAGTTATTTGCAAAAAACAGAAATTCACCCCTATGTTCTATCCTTAGGAACAGTGGCCATGTTGTTTGGTTTACGGACTAATAAAATCACTTTTGAAATTGCATACCCTATTGATGACTCAGGCCAGGTTTGATTACAATTGGCTGAGCAGTTTCAGATCTAGGAGAAGATTTCTGAAATTGTTGAGGGATGGACGACAGACAACAGACGCACACTGATGGCAAAAGCTCACATTGCCTTTCAGGCAAAATTTACATAGCAAAATACAATTGCTAGGAATTTTCCTTTTGAACAATATACTAGTATATTTCAAAAGACCAAAACAATAATGCTAAGGTGCATTGTGCCGAGTCAACACAAAATTACATCCATCAAAACAAAACAAGTGTGTTACCTGATAGATATCTCCCCTGCCCCTACTGGGCTGCTAAATTAATGTGAAAAACTGACCTCATCAGAAAATAAACAAAATTCTCACCAGACTGTAACATTTCATCACTGATAAAAATCCTAATACCAGACTGTCATGTACTATCCAAACCCAACCTATAGCTACATAAAAAATATTCACTGAATTACCATTTACATACATGTATATGTATCATATACAATGTAAATGTATCATTGACTGATTGACCTACTATTAATATATAATGAGAAACAAAACATGCTCAGCAGACTGTGATATTAAGGTTGCAGACATAAATCATTTTGCAGACTGTCATGTACTACCCAAAACCAACCGACATACCAAATATAATTGATCTACCATACTGACATCCTAATGGAAAACCCATGATCTGATGATCCAAGTATATAAGTAATTGTATTACTATTAGTCATAGTTTAAGATAAAAGGTCCCCTTTTCAATACAATGTTAAACCTATCAGTATTTTATGTTAAATCCCCAGCCTTGCTGGTTCTTCACCAAACTTCGTAAGCAGATAATGTTCCATTTATGCATACAAAGCTATCATTTATTGGAAGTACACAAATGTTCAAGTGTATCATAAAGTTAAATATTAATGATAGAGAATTTTGCAAATGGCAAATCATTCTATCAGACTGCACTTATGGCCAAGAAAACATCCAATTACCACAATAATTACAAGATTTTTCCTGCAAATCCATTGAATTTTTGGTAGCTTTGCATGCATAAATATATCAACAATTTTCATATAAATTTTTGGTGAGAGCCAACAAGCGGTTTAAGCTGGGGATTTTACATAAAATTCCCATAGGTCAAAAAAGGGACCTTTAACTGGTTACACACCGATAGTCTGAAGGGCAGATAGTCCGAAGGTCTGAAAATGACCCTTTATACGTAAAACAAGATTGGAAAAGAAATGCAAACATTTTGTCTAAATCACATTCCCAACTTGTTGGGCGAGTTGACTAAAATGCAGGGAATGCCGCAGTTTAATGTGGTTTTATGTGCTTATAGACCATATCCAAGTTCTGGTACTTAGATTCACCACTTGATTTTTGCTGTTTGTCCACCCTACGTCACAATCATGTCCACCCCATGTGACCAAGAATGCACTTCAAAAACATAATTTCGTGATGTTTTAGGCTCTATGACATCAAGTTTTGTATACTGTGACCTGTTGAAAAGTGGTCTGGAAAATCCTGATACCTGAGCTCGAATTATAGTCTATTGGGCGAGGGGCAATGAAGCATTATTGCGCCCATTACACAAGGACAAAATTTGTCACCTCATTTTTAGATAACATGGATTCACTGCATACAATTAATGTGTGATAAAAATATGCACAAAAAAAACCCCAAAAAACAAAAACAAAACAAAAAAACATTTTCAAACTTAAAATTTCAACTTTTTAAACTTTTATTTTGGACTTTTTTTTTAAACTCAAAATTTCCTTTTTTTTAAAGTCAAAATTTTGACATTATCAAAATCTTGGTTTTATAAGTCAAAGTTTCGACTTTTGAAAACTCGAAATTTCTACTTTTAATATTTTTAAACTTGAAATTCAGTTTGCTTTTTCAGGCGGGGAAGTGCTTGAAATAGAAAAATAGAAATTGAGCTCTCGTTTAAATGAGGTAGAAATGTTACTTTTTGGATTGTTTACCATAGATGCATAATTAAAAAAGTTATTTCCATTGAAAAAAATACTTATATTTTTCTTTCCTACATCATGTACCTTTTGAATTTATATTAAAACAATGTAGATTGTCGCAGGTGAACGTATAGATGCACATACATTGCACAAATTGGCATAAAAGATCACTTTATTGTCCATCTTTCAAAGTGGATCCCCAAAAAGGCCATCTATTGATTTTGACCAAAATTTGTATAAGGATTGCAAATATCCTTGTTAAGCCATGTGCAAATTTTTGTGTCAGCCCTTTGAAGCATTTCTCCAGAATAAAAGTTCAAACTTGATCTAATTTCTGTCCTTTTCATTCTTTCTGAGGTTTCTTTTAGGAATTAGCTTTGTATAAAAACAAAACTATCAATAAATTCCCCCCAAAAATACCAAATGGCAACCATCCTTATATTACACTTCAAATACTGATTAAAACGTTTCCGTTTCTTGAAATCAAACGAAGTGAAAATACTAAAAGTAATACATGCTCCTTTAATTGCCCCATATATTTATTTCACAGTGAGCACAAATCACTCGCAAGTTAAAAATCTAATAGAAAGTCCGTTTTCTGCTTACTTAAGAACTTGAAAAAAGTGGATCCCGAAAAAGGCCATACCCAGATATCAATTTTATATGGTTTATACGATACATAATTGTATATTTAATAATCATTCTAAATTTTGTTTCCGCCCATGCCCTTTGAGGGTGGCTAGATTTTTTTCTTTATCATCGTGCAGTTCCGACTATCAGGTAAAGTAAGTTTTTAAACAATGTTTTATAAATTAATCAAAGACAATTGTACATTTCTCATATATCTGTACTATACAGCGACTGTTGCATCGTAAGATATATACTTTGAAAAATGTAAAAAAATACCGCAAGTGTTAGAAATTTGATGATTTTTTTTAACGTCGCTATGTCATCACACACCTTGTTTATATGAGGACATGACAGGTATACAAATTTACAGGGGAGACAATTTTTGCTAACTACTTCCCAGCCTGTTTTCAAAATCAAATTTGCGACTGTTTTGTACTATAAAATTTTGACTTTTTAAACAAGTGGAAAAATTGAGTTTTTTAAAATCGAAAATTTGAGTTTAAGATAGTCTAAATTCATCAAGGTTCTACTTAAAGTTTTTTTTTACTTTTAAGTCCAAATTGTGAGTTTATAATTGTCAAAATTTTGATTTATTCAAAAGTTGAAATTTCAACTTTTTAAAAGTCAAAATTTTGGGTTTTGAAAAGTCAAAAAATTTGAGAATAAAGGGTCTGAATTTTGAGTTTAGAAATGTCGAAATTTCAGGTTTGAAAATGATAAAACTTTGGGCTTTGGAAGTCAAAATTTTGAGATGAGATTTGAAATATTCTGTTTGAAAAAAGTCCAAATTTTAAGATAAAAATGAAATTTCGAAAGTTTCAAAGTGGAAAATTAGAATTTTACAAAGATTGCTTTTTCCGTTTCCACTCCATTGAAATGATGACTGTCAGCCTGCAGCATAGTTTAACATTTGACACTCGGTAGAACACATATATTTGGAAATCTCCCCTGAAGTTTAACCTTTCAAGGAATCATGTGTGGAAGGTCTTTTACAAAAATACATTTTATCCTGGCAAATATGGCCACTACCGTTTGCGCCCATCTTTGATCATATGGATGTGGTACTGATATCTGACAGACAGATTGTAAAGGGACTATCTGAGAACTGTTGTGACCAATTTGTTCCATTACTGATCCAGTGGTTTTAGACAGAATGATGTTTTAATGAAAAGTTTTGGAGCATGTACTAGAGAAGGACAAACAGACATTGCATACTACATGATTGCAAAAATTATGCTAAAATCTGCTAATATTTGCCAGAGTTGTCGCTTCGAATTATATTTTTAACTTGGATTGGGGCTCTTAAATAAATAACAAATCATGCAATATTCATCAATTTTACATTAGGCCCTATCAAGTAAATTTGTAGATTCTCATCCACCTCTAACAAAAAATCTGGTGTTGGTGGGAGGGTTTTACATGTATTTATTTTTTTTTACTGATTTTCACTAAACATGCTAAAATTGATAGAAAATTTCTGAATAATTGAAAATAAAAAAATTGAGCTTAGAAAAAATGAGGCAGTGGGGATGAGAATCTATTAATTAATTTGAAATGGCCTTACATTTATTTATGTCAAAATATGCTTCAGAGTTCAACTCAAGTCTTCACCAAATATTTTTTTCACCTGTTGAGCGATTTCTTTACAATATGTGACGTTTTCGGATTCCGACCTCAGGACTATCAGACCTTTGGACCTTCAGACTATAGGGCCATCACCCTTTAACCTTAATCATGTTAATGCACAATGCTATTTTACTTGTACATGTTGTATGTAATCATGTAACTAATGTAAATTATGTGTCATCTTGTCCGAATATATATTATGTCACTTTTTATCTGACTTGTTCATTATCAGTAAATATACTAACGTTTCGGGCAGCTGTCACAAAAGAGGATTCGGTGAATGCATCATCATAGTAAACCTTTATAATAAAGGCCATAAACTTATTTTTTATAAGTTTTATTAGTGATGGTGATACCGAAGGAGTCCTAAAATTCATCAAATCAATTTTTCTAGTCACATTAGAAAATGGTCGATAGCTAGAGAAATTATGGTAAACTCTAGCTGGGTCCGGGAAGCTTGTTCTAGCACTCGCGATCGGTGCATAACATGGAGGTAACAGTTTCTTCAATATTGTTCTGCAATCGTAAGATCTATGTGTTATGCTTCTTTTTAGTACACAATGAGATATTCTAAATCCTGTTTGACCAGCTGAGATCAGTAAAAATTTCATATTTGAGCTTGTAAGTGAGAGGGTCACCTGGTGGAGGGAAAAGACATTATCATTCTTCTTTGGGTGACACTAATAACCTGAACTGGGATCCTGGCCGATAACGTAACGCTCAGTCCACTATAGCTGCGGAACCGTAGCTCTTATGGTCCTTGTGCTAATTTTTTGATAGTTGCGGACCATAGAGCTACGGATTTCCCCCTTTATAAAACTTGCGATTTTGCGACCTGAATTTTGTCGCACGTTTGTGGGAGTTTTTTGACAACCGGACGCCAAGCGGTAGCAGTCTCATTTATGTATTTCGTTTCTTTAAATGTTTATCTGCAACCTTCCATATTTATTTACCAATCAAATATTCATTTCCTGCTCATTATCATAACAAACGTCATCGTTGGGGTCATACCGCCTTCGGCCATCTTGCTGACATTAATCTCATTGGGAACGAGACTTTTCGGGAGGCAGGACTAAATGCAAATCGTATCCGGAATGGATATCCTAAAGTAAATATTTTGTCAACCTGTGACTTGAATATAAACTTTTCTCACTTTTGCAAAGCTTTTTGATTGCAGATAATTAATTCATCTGCATTTAAGAAATATCTCTTTTGAATTTTGAGATATCCGTTCCGGACATGACCTGGCATTTATTACCGCCTCTCGAAATGTCACGTGACTTCGATATTCAAAATGGCCACAAAAGTAGGCGGGATTACATTTATATTCGGACAATTTCCTTTATAAATAGAAAATTATGACTCACCTTGCATAATTAAATGTTGTAAGTATTAGAAAAATATTGAAGGAAACGATATCAACACACTTTGGTATGCGTACTTGGCGTCCGGTTGTCAAATAACTCCCATATAGGGCAAAATCCGTAGCTCTATGGTCCGCCATATCTGAAAAAAATAAAAAGGACCTATAGAGCTACGGTTCCGCAGCTAAGTCCACTACGTCCTGTCCCGTTACGGAACACAAGGGCTTCCACAAATTCAAATTTTATTCTACCTTTTAAAAATTGATACAAAAATACCTTATATATCATGCAATTACTGATTGGAATAAGTTGCCAAGAGAAGAAAAGGAGAAGAAAGTGAATTAGTATATTTTTAAGGCATTGGCTGCGTGTCCATGCCGCGTGGACGCACCTCACAGGCTGCGTGTACACGCTTCAGGTTTTGTATAGAAAAGGGATCTTTTCCGGGTATTCGGATGAAAGTATCCGAAATTATAATTTTATTGTATTGGACAGAGCAAGTTCTAAAACAATTTAATGTGATTACACCTTAAGAAAATTTGTTATTTACTAATTCTCTTATGATGAACTTGTTGGATCGCTTTTACAGGAATTTCATTGGTCGAGCGCCAAGTAATAACACACAACGCGTGATGTGCTATTACTTTTTCGACGTTTGTATTGGACAACTGGGAAATCTCGTTTGCTGTGATTAACGTTACCTAGCAACGGTGTTATTATTTGAAAAACAGCAGTCCGAAAAGGAGTCGTATTTCCTTTATTTTCTGGCAGCAACTATCGCAAAGTGACTGCTTTATAAACTTGAGTGCCAGTATACATATGAAGTGGACTTTCTAATAGGGTCTGTAAGTCTCGTCATGTGACTCACGAGAATCCACAATAAACAGGCAATCCCAAAAACTGTTGCCGCCAAAACATTACGTCTGAACATAATGACGTTTAAATTTTTGTTTGGAACGTCATACATCTGTGTTTTAAATGTAACTTCCGGGTACAATTATGATCCCGGAAGTTCCAAAAATTGTACGAGACTTACAGGCCCTATTTGTATTACTGCGATAACCGTCAAATAATTTCTAGCACTGGTTATTATTAATTTCAATATAGTTAGCTATATTAGTCCCAGATAGTTAGTAATAATGCAGGGAATAAAAATAACATCTGCAATAGAAGCTTTCAGATATTGGGATTGATTTTTTTTTTCTACGCATAAAAATGATTTTTTAATTGAAAACTTTCGACTTCCAGGTAGATTGTAATGTCAAAGTTTGCCGGAAGGTCCGGAAAATTCCCCGATTTTATACAAGAACCAGAAGAGTGGACGCATAGCCTGTGGGCTACGCATTCACGCGGCGTGGACGCGTGGCCACTGCCTATTTTTAAACAGCTACGAAGATATTTTATTTATTTTTTAATGTTTATTTAAATGTTTCAAATTGTGATTTTAGTATTTTGTATGTGCTTATAGGATATATGAGTAGACTTTTGGGTATTTTTCTTGTAATTTTAACAAGGTCGCCATTCAAAATAAGTCTTTTTTACTTTACGGGTCATCCTAGGCGTTCCATATTACAAAATATATACTTTTCAATTTATTCATTGCATATCATTGTTTTATATATTGTTTTATGTGTATATGAAATATCTGTGTGCACTTGCCTGAATAAATATTATTATGTATTATCGTATCTATCCTAATTCAAGCTGACAGCCAGCCCACCCATAGTGGGGTCAGCTCATTAGTCCGAGACTCATTAATCCGACACTCATTAGTCCGACACTCGTTTGTCTGACACGCGCTAGTCCGACACTCATTAGTCCGACACTTGTTAGTGCAATTTAATGTGACCACTCTAACAAAATACCGGAACGTTTTCCAACAGTCGGTCGTCTTTCGGATCAGTAGTTCTGATGTTGATTCATCAAATAAAAATAACTGTATTCAAGCCACATATAATTCGGACGGATTAAATACTTAATGAAATGTTAGAAAAATGTTAAATATTTAGCACACAGATTTCGTTTGAACCAGTTATCTTATGACGCTTGCATTCCATTGCTTTCCGGTATTATATTTTAAAATGAGGTTTCAAGGTTCAAATGACACAGTGTTGAGAAAAAGGTATTAATGAAGAATTAATGGAGGACCCAGAAAGGAAGTTGAAATTCGCTTGGAAAATAAAGAATGTGGAGAATAGGTAGGAAATGACAATTCTGCTACAAGATCATTTCCCATGCAGTGAAATCCTGCATAGGACCCCAAATTTTGGGGATGTAAATGGATCTTGTGCGAGTCTGGGGTGCTGAAAAGTGCTGGGAGGCAAGGTATTTGGGGCGTTGAGGGTCTTTTCCGATGGGAAAATACCTCGTTTGAAAAGATTATTTTCTTGCGTAATTTTTAGTGAATTATCTCCCCTGATATTCGGGAAAAAAAAAGCATTTTTTTCAATATATTCGCACCAGAGACTTAGGAAAGGAGAAAGAACCTGCCAGATCTCCTAAAATATTCTTCTGATGAAATTTCAATTTTCGCCGGGGTCCGATGGTATGCAGGGAAAAAAATTTGCAAAATTATTTTGGCGATATGCAAATTTTCCCCACCTTCTCCAAGCAATTACTGCAAGTAGGTAATATAAATACCGATCGCAAATCATATCTAGTAATACTATGCAGAACGTTGGTGATCGAGAAAAATTACCATCCCACTTAAAAATTTGAATAGTATTAATAAAATCATGCCATCCAAGTTAATTATGGATCGCTTCAAAGATTCCGTCTGCGAAGATAGCAGATCAACCTTATCACCCGAAAAGCAGAAATTCTGCAATACCCCACTGAAAAGGAAGAAGGGGCAACTTTGCAAGGGCAAACCGGGGAAAGATGGACGTTGCTGGAGGCATACCCAGCGGCAAGACGACGCTGATCAGCCATTGGAGGGAATTTTAAGGTGGCCGAGACACAGTAGGAAAAATAAGCTCGACTTGTTCGGCTACCAACCGGAAATTCAAACGTCGCGAAGTATTCACCAGGAAGCAGCTCAAGGCGATCGCGAGGCAGAGGGCGATCACCAATATCTCCCGACTGAAAAAAGATCAGCTGGTTGAGAAGGTGAAACAGAGCATTGAAGAAGCCGTAGACCTTATGAAGGTTGGGGACAAGCGGGAAACCTTGGGTTAGGGTATTTAGTACAGTGACAATCCAGCCCAAGACACAGCAGGACGTGGAGACTTTCATCAAGCTAAGCTAGGGAAAAATCCGAAGCACTAGTTCGGAGGGGCTGGCGGGAAAGAAGTTGTTGGAAGCGGATATAATCCTCCACGTGGAGATGGTAAAGATCATCCCGGCGACCGGTGAGAATATCTATGCCAACCCAAAATTCCGGTCGGCCTTGATGGTTATCACCGAGTCGGCAGATTTGGACGAAGCGATAGCGCGGATGGAGGATAAGGTTATTGAGAGAATGGCAACTCTCCAGTCTGGGGGACTTTCGGGCGCGTTGAGAAGATCGAGATTCAACTGAATGAGTACAAGCCCCTAAAGGGAATCTCATATATCCCACTTCCCTAGAAGCTCGCTGCCTAGAAAGCAATGGTCATTTTGCAAAATGAGGATCAACTGTACTTCTGATTGGCGATCCTGGCTCTCCATCACGAGGCAGTGGATCAGAAGCATACCAACTGAGTCAATTAGTACGAAAAGTCGGCAGACGAGCTCAGGTTCGACGGCATCGACTTCCCGGTCTCACTCCGGGCAATCGATAGGTTCGAGAAGATCAATGAGGGAATCAAGGTTATTGTATACGGATTCAATATGGGGAAGGAGGGAGGGACCTACCCTATGAGAATATTCGAAAGGATGATACGGGGGCTAAGCATGTGGATCTCATGCTAGTGGCTAACGATGAGACGCGGCACTACTACTGGGTGAAGAATATCTCTCGGCTCTTAACGGTGGAGGTAAGCGATCTCGACGGGAAAGCTTACTTCTGCCGCCGATGCCAGAATCACTTCACTCGGCAAGAAAAACTTGACCAGCAAATGGAATATTGCGGTCAGAAGGCGGAGAAGGTCGAGAACCAGGGCGAAGGAACCTACGTCAGCTTCCAAAACCACATTCGATCGATGGAGGTGCCTTCGTCGTCTACGCAGACTTCGAGTGCTTCACGACCAAGGTGGGCCTGAACCGGCAAAGGCTGGCTTAGACAGAATCATGCAGCTGCTGGGGCACATGATGAAAACTACCATCCAGAAGGTAGAAGGGGGCGAGCCGTCCAAACCCTATACCAAGATTCTCCAGAAGCACATATCATCGGGATTTTGCTACCACATCAAGTGCTGTGATGAGGCGGTATACGCCAAGGAGAAGTTGATCTACACCATGCAGCGGGAAGGGGAGGACGTGGGTCAGATCTTCGTGGATCGGCTGAGGAAAGATATCCGAGAGATATATCAGCAGAACGATTTCAAGAAGCCTATGGTGATGACGGAGTAAGATAAGATTGCCTTCGCGGAAGCTACCAAGTGCTTCATCTGCGAGCAGGAGCTTGGGGAGGATAGGGTAAGGGACCATTGCCACTTCACGGGCAGATTCAGAGGGGCCGCGCACAATGAGTGCAATCTGAACTATCAGGCGCCGAAATTCATCAAGGTCATCTTTCATAACCTGGCAGGCTACGATGCTCATCTCTTGATCAAGGCACTGGTGGCTACTGAGGGCAAGATCGATTGCATCCCCAACTAAGAGGAGCGCTACATATCATTCACCAAGAGCGTGTCGGTCGGCTCGTACAAGGACAAGAAGGGGGAGAGAAGACGATCTATCAGCAATCGATAGCTTCAAGTTCATGGGGCAACCCTGCAGAAGCTGGTAGAATCCCCGCCGGCCGATGCCAACATCAATATGAGGCTGGAATTTGGGGCCAAGCCGATGGATCCGGGCTCTTCATTTTGAGTCAGAGAATGGGCGAAGCACCACCTTACGCGAAGTGAAAGACCGGGAAAAGCTAGAGTATACCGTGACGCATCCGGAAGACTACGAGCTGGGGAGTAGATATGTCAAGGGGGAGAAGGTGGATAAGGATGCTCAGCTGACGCTCTTGCAGGATTACTTGGCCCGCACCAACGCACCAATGCTCTGGAGGAGTGTCCGATGATATATTACCAGTGCCATGGATTCGGGAGGTATTGAACGGAACATCGGCTTCAAGAATATCAGCCGCCGCATCCGACATACCCTATGCGTAGATCATATATTCGACATCGATATGAAGAGTGCGCATCCGACTCTACTCTCCTGGTATTGCAACTAAAATGGTATCGCGTGCACGGGGCTCGACGCATATATCGCCGACCGGAAAAACTAATCGCGGATCTGATGGCCTACGAGGGAATCACGAGGGACGATGCAAAAACTTACCTGCTCGCGATCATTAATGGGAAGATCGCAAGACTCAAGCATGACGCACCAGCCTGGCTTCTGGACTATAATGGGGAATGAGGCAGATCATGGAGGAAGTGATCAAGCTGATTTCTGACCTGCATAAGCTCGCCTGCGAATCCAAGGAGAAGAAAGTAACGGACTACAATATCGAGGGCACGACCGTGAATAACGTCATGTGCTCACTTGAAAATACGGCTCTGATGGCAGCCTTCGACTAACTGACCGATCAGTAGATCGAGGTGCGAGTGGTCGTATTCCACGGGCTGGTGATTCATGAGAAGGGGTTTCTGCACACCGGGCTACCTGAGGTTCTCCAAGGCTGCTCTTAGAGGGTGAAGGAAGTCGTCGGGGCTGATATCACCTTAAAATGATAGATGAAGGATACGATATCCCCACCACAGCGAACGGACAGAGAAGCCGTCACTTAGACTTGCTTCTACACAAAGGTGTCTACCCCTACGACTATATGGATAGGTTCGAGAGGCCCTAGAAGACCCAGCTCCCATCCAAAGAAGCATTCCACAGCACGCTCACCGGTGAACATATCAGTGAGGAAGATTACGCGGTCGCTCAGAGGGTCTGTGATGCCTTTGGATGCAAGACCATGCGCGATTATCACGACATATATCTGGAGACTGATGTGATCTTGCTCACCGACGTCTTCGAGAATTTCCGCGAAATTTGTAAGAAGCACTATGGTCTCGATCCGGCGCATTACTGCAAAGCGCCAGGGTTAGCTTACGGCGCAGTGTTTAAGGTCAGCGATATCAAGTTTGAGCTTATCACCGACCTCGGTATGCTGCTTATGGTTGAGAAGGGAATTCGTAGGGGGGCTTACCAAAGCGTCTCAGAGATATGCTACGTACAAGATTTCGATCCGAGCAAGCCGACCAAACATCTGATGTATCTGGACGGCAATCATCTCTACGGGTGGGCGATGTGTCGAGCCCTGCCCACCGGGGATTTCAAGTGGATCGGTCCCTCGAAAGTCCTAGACCTCAGCACGCTCCGCGAAGAGTATGACCAAGGATTTATCTTGGAAGTGGATCTCGAATATCCATGGGGCTCCACGATCGCAACAACGATTATCCCCTAGCGCCGGAATCCATGGTGATTAATAGAGTAAAAAGCTGGTGGCCAAACTCCACGAGAAACAGAAATACGTGGTCCACTACGTGAATCTCAAAAAACATCTTGCCCGGTGTCTGAATCTGAAGAAGATCCAACGGGTCCTCCGATTCACCCAGAGCCCATGGTTGATGGCGTACGTGGAGAAGAATACGGCCTGCAGGTCGGCAGCATTCACTGCCTTCGAGAAGGATTTCTTCAAGCTCATGGTCAACTCGGTATTCGGGAAGACCATGGAAGATATTTGCAATAAGGTAGACGTGCAGCTGGTCAATAGCGAGAAGGCCGCCCGGAAGCTAGTGGCCAAGCCCAACTTCAAGCGTATGGCGGTCTTCAGCGAAGATCTGGCTGTCGTCCATCTGCATTGCACCAAGCTGGCCTTCGATAAGCCCATCTACCTATGATTCTCCACCCTTGATCAATCAAAGACCCTGTAGCCTACTTCGTTTACAATTATCTGAAGCCTCGGTATGACGACCGACTCAGCATCTGTTATACGGATACGGATAGCTTGATCTGCGACATCCAGACTGCGGACGTATACTGTAAACCAACTTATTTTCGTGAGCGATTTATTTCGCAACTTTTGCGTGAGTGAAAATATCGCGAAAACAAATCGTCGCGAAAAGTACTTTTCCTTATATAGATGCATTAACAGAAATATAAAAGCGCGAAAATTAATCTCCGCGAACTTCACCAGAAGGGACAAAACGCAGAATGAAGCACCGCGAAAATAAGTTGGTTTACAGTATAAGAATATTGCGGAGAGCGCGCAGCAGAATTTCTTTTTCTGGCTGGCGGCGGTGGGAGTCATCTTGATGAATCGATGCTTGGAGGTATTATACTGCCGCACCAGATCCCCAGGATGGGAAGGTAGATATGCGTACTATTGACTGAGAAATATTTGAACATTTTCTCTCCTTCATATTTCCATTCCAGCGCTTGACGACGCTCAATTTATCCTCATTCTCCGTAGAGTAGAGCTCGATCTAATGCTTCCGGAGCAGATCCTTCACCTTCCTATTATAGAATTCGGAGCCCTTATCCACCCAAAGCTTGTGGGGAATGTGATCCTTGAAGACGGTCCGGAAGGCATCATGTACCGTGATCCCCTTCTTATCCTTGAGTGGCACCAGCCAGCCATACTTGGAGAAGACGTCGATGATACTCAAGAAAAAATTAAAGCCTCGATTATCTTGGGAGAGGGTGCACATATCCACGACATCGGCGGCCCAAGTATCGTCCACTCCTCCCACCACCATGTACCTCTTCACAATTTACTATCGACGGGCTTGTGCAGCTCTTCGACTAGCTGATGGAACCAGAGTACTTTAATCCTTAGCTTTAATCTCATCTTGTGGGGTCTGACAATACTTCGATCCATGTGCTCGCGGGCTGTGTGCTGCTGGATGCTGAGCAGCGACCGTATCCTGATGCTGAGCATAGATGAGAGGACTTATCCACTCGATTGATGGGAATCCACCAGGGCTTAGGGGTGCCGTCTGCTTTAAGGCGCTATGAAGCTTGGTGCCGGGACCTATGAAATTATGTCCCGGCAAGTGTATTTCACGGGCATGCGATTGAGCATCTTATTCCAGAGCCCAGCGCCTGACGCAGCGATAAATTGGGACTTCTGGGAGCCACAGACGGCGCAGAATCCTACCTTTCTCAGCATTCCGTTGCTTGCCACCACCTCGCGGCCCTCTTGCGTATCGGTGGGCTTTCGGCACTTCACGCAGTAGATCATACTTTAACTATATAAATGGACGTGCACAATATCCTTTACGATGCCGCCGCACCCACCAAGAGCAATCACTTCTTCCTCCCCAGCGATCGATTCGCGGTCTGATCGTTGGGAAGTCGAGCTGCGGCAATACCACGCTACTGAATAATCTTCTACGCTTCGGGTGGTTGGGCTACCATCGCCTCTACGTCTTCTGGAAATCTCCTCGTCAGACTATCTATCAACTCTTGTGAGCGGCTCTTTAGAAGGGTCTGACCAAAGAGGCCATCTGAGAGCTTCTCACCCTGCAGGATGGATATCCGCTGCTCGATCTTGTCGAGGCTCTTCCCCGAGGACCTTGTGGGATCGATGCCATCTTCTTCGGGCAGGACGGCAACGTACCCGATCCCCGCGATCTCGATCCGACGAATAAGAATCTGATGGTCTTCACCGATTTGATGCTGAGCAAGCAAAATAAATAAGTGTGAGGATTACTACGTCCGCGGTCGCCATAATAACGTCGATTGCTTCTACATCTGCCAGAGCAAATTCAAGCTACCGAGCCAGACCATCCGGGAAAATGCAAACTTCATCTGCCTCTTCCACCAGGACGATCGAAATCTCGAACATATCCATCGCGACTTCTGCACGGACCTATCGCTCAACCAATTAAATACTCTCTGTCGCCGATACTGGCCAGAGCCCCACACCTTCTTGACCATCGATCTGACCAGTCCCCGAGAGGCCGGAAGATATCGGTTCTTCATAGTCCCAGATAAATTATGAATCCCTTCATGAAAGATTTTCTCTTTGCCAAATTCGTCGATCAGATCATCCCTTGGAGAGATCTTTGCCATAGGTGCTCGCTCGAGCATCGCATTGAGCAATTCAAAGATGGTGCGGAGTGGATGATCCGAGAGTAGATCTGGAGAAGTGCGGCGATTTTTGCCAATCTTGCATTTCCCAGCGCCAGCAAGCCGATCTGGAGAGTGGCGAATGCCGATGCCCGTGCAAGCATGAGATGGAGACTGAGGAGTGCGGGAGATACGGGTTGGTATGGCTCATGCCTTGTCACGACCGGGACGACATCAGCATCTTGGGGAGATATAGCACCAAACCTCATCCTTTGCCTCAACCCTCCTGCGGTCAAAAGGTGGCGAGAGGGCATCCATACCAGCTTCCTTGCCGACCACAAAAGGATATGATCAAGAAGCATATCGACCTATCGTCGAAGGTGCGCTGCCAGCACGCATGCAAGACCGTAAGAGTCTGCATGAAGAGCTGCCCAGAAGGATCCAACGCCTACCGGCCCATCATCCGAAGCCTTCTCAAACGCCAAACGCCCCCCCCCCCCCNACGCTAAACGCTTCCCCGAACGCCCCTCCAAACGCCCCCTCAAACACCAAACGCTTCCACGAACGCCCCTCCAAACGACCCCTCAAACGCCAACACTCCCCGAAAGCCACTCCAAACGCTAAACGCTCTCCCGAATCTCTCACGCTCAGAGGTCGCAACCGATGGTGATAAGGTCATCTGCCTTTTTCGGATGCTCCAAAGTATTCGAAAAGCCAAAGCCATAATCGTAGGCATCCCGATATACTGTAAACGTGGAAATTTTCACGGGGTGTTATTTTCGCGATTTTGTTTGACAAACATTTCGCGAGGGGTTATTTTAGCGCTCAAGGCTTTTCATAATCGACAATATGTCATTGCTTTTACATAGGTCACTTCAAAATCGAACTATTCGCGTGGGGGAAATTTTCGCGGATTAATCTTGATCGTGAATATAGCGAAAATAACCCTCACGCAAAAATTTCCACGTTTACAGTAAATGAGCTTCATCGAGATCACGAGCAAGGAGCAGCGCGATTCTCTGGCTAAGTCGCTGCACGACGTAAAGCAGAATATCAAAGCGAGTCAGCTGATCTTGGAGAAGCTAGGAGTAAATCGAGACCTCGGCAGATTCTTCAAGCCCGTGGTAGAAGCCCAGGAAAATGCTGCCATGCAAATCACAAAGAATCTTCCGCCCTCAGACCAAGCCCCGGCCTTGTCCCTCCTCCAGACTTTGCAGACCCGCTTCCCATCGAAGAGGATCCCGGCGCCATTGTAGGGCCCCGGGAGAAGCCCTATCTTCAGCATAGTATGACCAATCAAGGGGATCATACCTTTGGGCTGAGATCGGAGAATGGCGGAATTTTCATCAGGAATGCTCCGGTCACTTTCAACGGCGACGATCTCCTGGTCAATGGCCAGCGATAAAAGGGGACGCCTGGGCTATGGGAGCTCATGTTGATGAAGAGGCCCGAAGATTTAGATATGGACGATCTGGAGGCTTACGGCGATATCCTGAAGAATCTACCAGAATAATAGTGTCCTATCCAAAAACCCAAAGTCCAGCCGTAGATTCAAGTAGAAGGCCATAGTATCCCATATCTATGATGAGGATAAGAAAGGGAGCGGAATGTTCCGCCTTCCATCAGACCCGACGCAGCTGATCAAGCGTTTAGATTTATGCGCCGAGGCTGACAAGGCTAAAAATATGGGCGATCGTAGCCATCCTCGACGCCCTCCGAAGTGGAAAGTATATCGATAATGCCAAGCTTAAGCGCCTTCATCGTTATTTCCTTAAATAAACTATGCTAGTCACGAAGCACGCATATCCCCGCAAATATGTGGTTCGGGGACGGGGAATACCGTAAATTGGAATATTTTGGTGTAGGGATATTTTGGCGATTTTGTGCTAAAATGTACATGTTTTATTTTGGTGTGTTTAATTTTGGCACTTTGGCAAAACAGTTGTGTTTAATTCAGGTGCTTTATTGATAAATTACAGGAAAATGCAAAATCCATTTCGTGTGTTAATTTTATCCCAGTTTTGATAGAGAGTAAAGAAAAAAACAAGTATGTCTCGGCAAAAAGTACAAAATTAAGTTTTTATTATTTCAATTTTTACACATACATTGATATTACCAAATTGTACTTACTACCGTAAGAGAATTTCCAAATTAATTATTTGAGTTTCTAATTTTGGAGCATTACAAATTTTGGTGTGTTTAACTTGGCACTTTGAATGTAGGCACCAAATACGCCAAAATAAAATTAAATCGAAAATTTCCCGATTTACAGTATTCGATACAATGAAGGATCTGCTCGGGCGAGTCAACACTTCTGCCGCTGCTAAGGCCCTGGGAAAGAAAACAGCCACCGCCGCCACAAATGCAGCTATCAAGGGAATGGAGAAGGACGCCACCAAAGTCGTAGATCATCTAGTGAGCAAGATTCCTTCCAAGCCCAAGCTTGCACCGCCATCCTATCGAAGCACGAGAGGAATATCAATAACCTCATCGCAAGGGCAGGCATCGCATGCGTGCATACCTATAAATGGCCGAGATAATGAATCCCCGTGAAGACCTATTCTTCGACGAAAGCATCCAGGAGTACGAATTCTACGAATATCATTCCATCACCGGGACGCAGCTGAATAGCTCCAGCACTGAGATCCGCCTAAGCATCGAGTCGTAGGATCCCTTCCTCCATCCATCCCAGAGCTACCTCTTACTGGAGGGTACACTCCAGAAGAATGATGGGACGGCCTTTGCCGATGTCAACCTTGTCTCCCCCATTAATAATGCAATGCCCTACCTCTTCAAATCCATCAGCTACAAGCTTTATCAAATGATCCTGGCAAGATTGTCTTCAGCAAGCTTTCCTGGTTCATCACCACGTGATGCCTTCAGACGACCAGAAGCTGCAGCTCAATAAGACCATCGAAAGCAAAGTGAAACTAAATATCGGCTTCCGCATGAGGCAGTACGATTCGATCGCCGTCCCCGAAAGCAATGATTTCACTTGGCGCCTCTCCACCAGAAGCAGCCCGAAAGACCCCAATGGGTGGTCGCCAACCCCGCCATCTTCAACCACTGCCGCCTGAATGATATCGTCGTCACTTTGAATTCTCAGAGATATCCCGTCGTGGGTTATAATGACTCCTTAACGAACCAGAAGACCTCCAGGCTGTATAAGGAGGTCGCCGATTTCCGCTGGAAATTCTTCAAATATGGATCACCTGGTGAGCAATTCAGGTATCACCCCCGCCGACTTTACTGATCTCCATCCCTTTTCGCATTCTACGTCTCCAAGCAGAGCGAGCGTCTCGGGACTCAACGACCAACGTCTATATCAAAGCAAAATTCGATCGCAACGTCGCCGCAAATAACCAAGCCTACGCCTTGGTCATCTCCAATTGCATCCTGCAATCCGAATCAGACGGTCGCAAGATGAGCGTGGTCTACTGAGCCATATATAAATGACCGAGCTTCAGCAGATCGTCAAGAATACGGCTCCAAGCGAGGATTCTCCCTGGTCATCTCTGGACAGGGCGGTCGGATCTTTACGCGATTCCATCAAACCATCCGTCTCGACCCCGCCAAGAGCTACGAGATGGCCCTGGTCAACCTGGAGACCTAATACTCCTTCCCCAATATTCACGAAAGAAATCGCGTCTTCTCCTACTCCCCAGACGATGGCGCGCGTTGGTTCTCCATCGGCCTGAAGTTGGATCCTATGATATTGATAATATCAATACCGAGATCGAGAGGCGCATGTGTAAAAATGGTCACGGCGCCAAGATCATAATCGGTGCCAACCGAGCGACTCTGAGAGCCGTCCTTATTCTGCGAGAACATTACCAAGTAAATTTCGACGTCCCCAATAGCATCTGGACGTGTTGTGATTCGACGAAGAGACCTTTTTCTACGATGCCAAAACCAATGGATATTTCGAGAGCGAGAGTATCGTGAATATCATCGACGTCAATAGCATTCTAGTAAAAAGCGATATCATCAGTTGAAGCTACGTCGACTGCGTGCAGCAGTCCATCATCTATAGCCTTTTTCTCAACGTATCCCCGGTATTAAGATCGCACAGAACCCTAAGAATTCGATCTATCTTCCGATGACCGTGAATACCATCCACTCCATGGTGACGCATATTACCGATCAGGAGGACGGTCTGCCTATCGATCTCCGCGGCGAGCACTTGACCATGCGCTTCCACCTTCGCGAGATATAAATAAATGACGTATTCCGAGTATGGTTTGAACCTGAGCTCAAGCCAGAAGGATAAGTTCAGACTCGCAGCCAAGCGCAAGCCATGCCCCGTGAGCATCCGCCTTTTGCATGAGAATCTCTAAGATAATGATACGTTGCTGCTCACGAATCGGCAGATCCAGAACATCAATAAGCTCAAGCGGGCCGGTTAAGGAGGAAAGCACCACCCAGCTGAAGCAAAAAATGCAGAAAGAGGGTGGATCCCTCCCCATGCACGCCGGCCTGGCGATGAGAGCCCTTCCCATGGTAGTAAATACCGTCCTTCAGCCTTGGGAGTGGAACCTTGAGCGGACTGGGTGGCGTCGCCGTCAATGAAGCCTTGGGGTCTGGATTATACCTCAAGAAGGGTGGTCAGGTCTGCTGCGTGAAGCCTCACGGGAAGTGCTTATACCGCTCCCCAGCCCGACTGCCGGAGATCGTCAAGGGTGACGGCTTATATCTTAAGCATGATGGTAAGGTCTTCGACGGCTCTGGGTTGATCCTAGGTCCAAATAGCTCCTTCAAGAACGTCCCAATCCTCGGCATGCTTCTCGAGAGCCCTAGATAAATGACCGACGAAGGAAATGCCAGACTCGAGGATTTCCTGGAGTTCGAGGTCCAGGAATATGCCCGCATGCTTTGCATCTATAAGCGACTGAATTACGTGGTCTCCATTGTCCTAGCTGCGGCCTCCATCAGTAGTATGTTGATTACCAGCGGCACCATGGGTTCTGCTCTGACCGGGGTTGGTGTCGTGGCGTCCTTCCCTCTTGGATCCCTTGCTTTCCTTAGTGCTAAGATCGTACTAGTACTCTCGCTGATCTCCAAGCGAATCGCTAAAAGAAAGAAGAAGCACCGTGATACTCTACGTTTGGCCAGATCCTATCAGTCTCAGCTCCCGGGTGAAGATAATACCCCTGTCGTCTGTCTGAAGAATTATTATGATGGAAAGGATCGGTTGCGCCAGCGCTCGCCCCCTTTCAGCGAAGAGTTAGCATATCATTCTTAAGGCCCTCTCTGATTTCCAATCTCAAATATCTTTTTTCAGATATGTTTTCCCCATCAGAAAAAGGATTCTTCCACCCCCCTCAATCACAACTTCAAAGTCGAAAAAGTCAGGCCCACTTTTCTTTGCTTTCTTCATCCCATTGGTATCGACATTGAGAAGGTGCCACCTTTTCCGCGATATTTGCTGCATTTCCCGGATCATTTTGCTGCACGCCCAGACCTTGGTCTCCACCCTTTCCTCTCCAGCGTCAGAATCATACCTACCCCATACTGAATTTTCGTCTCCTTGACCCCTACCACTTGGAATATTTTCCAAGGCATGTCACAAAACCTCAGAATCGGCTTGCGTCTGGCCTCCCTTTGAGCCTGTGCAATCTTTCTCGCCTCCTCTTCACTCCCAGAACCTAGCAATCGGACGTGCTGGTCCGTCTTTTGAGAAGATTCGAAGTCCACGATTTATTGGATTGTCAAATGTTTTGGTGCGTTGCCCCAGATACTTTTGCCTCCAAGCACTTTTCAGCACTCCCGACTCGCTCAAGACCCATTTGCATCCCGGTGCCCTAAACTGGAGGTCCTATGCAGGATTTCTGCATGAGAAATAGTCTTGTTGCAGAATTGTCATTTCCTATCTACTGTTGAGAACTAGCTGGAAAGGCAGACAAATATTACAAGTTGAACCCTGTACAAACCATCCATACAAGTGTGAACTGTACTTAGTCAAAAGAGGTATGGCCACTTTCTCTTGAATTAAATTTCTCTTGTGAATGTATTACCAAGATAGCACGCAGATGTTGGCCCGCCATATGATTTACTGTTGGCAACTTCATTGGCCGATTTATGGCAACCAGCAATTGCCCATTTGCTTTTTGCATTTCCGACCCCTCAATGGACCATAGTGCTGGCACAATGTTGGCACAGCAGTGGCTTACCCTACGTGCCCCCTAATTTACCAGTGTCATGCCAACATTGCCACCATGCTGCCATCACCCTGCCTGTCTTATTTATTTTGTTGGCTCGAGAGCGATTTGCTGCTTGTTTGCCATCACCTGATCAAATTACTTCTATATTTAGTTTAGTAACCATTTTTTGGACCGAAATTCACAAGCAACTGTTCAAAATACCAAAGTTATATTTAATCCATACAATAATTTAAAAAAAAATACACAAGTCTTCTTCAAAGCACCAAACCACGACCTTTGCTATGTTCTAATACATGCAAATACACTTGTATCTATAGTAATGTATGTCGTTTAGTTTGACGTAGTTAGTCAAATCTGTCCAGATACTAAGAAGTGCTGCAAGTTATCAAAACATAGCACATAAACGGTATCTGAAGGGTATCTGAACGTAAAGATCTTCTGTATCCCGAATAAAGGCAATTCAAGCATCCACACATTCAAATTTTCTTACTGGAAAAATACATAAAATTGGTGTCGACACTATGTTTCATATGGACACTGACACAACTTTCACCAAAAGTGTATTAAGGTAAAAGAGCAGGCATATACATCACTGGTCAGACCATCACTAGAATTTGGGATCCCTACCTAAGTGAAGACATCAACAAAATAGAAATGGTAAAAAGGCGTGCAGCTAGGTTTGTCACGAACATAATACATCTATTGTATCAAATATGTTGAACCATCTAAATTGGCGAAGCCTAGCTGATAGAAGATAAGACACACGATTAATTCTATTATACAAGATACATGACTCCTTAGTTGGAATCCCTCAAACAAATCTCTCAGACAGTATAGAAATATGCACCCTTATTATTTCAAATCCCTCAATGATTTTCGACAACAATCTATTTCTCCAAGAACTATAAAACTGTGAAACAGCATACCAGTTAGCATTCTTTTGAATGATTCTGTTTAAACATTCAAATCATACATCTCAAACTACACTTACAGTCATCAGATAATTAAAATTGTACGTTTTATCATATTTTCAAAAAAGCACAAATATTGTTTTCATTTGATTTATTTCACTTCACAAACAGTTGCTTAGTTTCTGCAACATTGCAATAAATGTGTCGGTCTCCGCATTCCAGCGTTATCCTAAAATCTTTGTTTCGTTGTCTGTATCTGAAACATCTTCAGATTTTGCAAATTTATTCATCTTATCACTGTTTGACATCCATGATCGAATACTAAATCCTCCTTCTGCTAGTAGCTCCCTTGACTGTTTGAAGTAGCTTATTGCTGCTTCCCTAGAATCTATGCTCGTCAGTACATTATCCACGTATAGATATCACTGTAAAATTTCTGAAGTTTCACTGGGATTAATTGTTATTGCTTGAGCAGGATTGGGTTCAAAATTAACGGGGAGCAAGTAGCTCCAAATAACAAAAACTTTGAATCTGCATCTTGCCAAGTCGCTCTCTGGATTTTTCGGGTTAGATACCAAAACAAATCTGGTGAAATCTCTATCCGTCTTTGCTAGTCTGACATTGAGGAATGCTTTCTCGATATCATTTGTGATTTCATATTTTCCAAGTCGAAATCTTGTTAGAATGTTTGCAAGTTTGATAAATATTGGAGGCTCTGAGGAAAGAAAATCGTTTAGGCTTGGTGATTGAGAGTTTTCCCGGCAACTGCAGTCGTATACAATAGGCACTGGAGTAGTCAATTCCTTTTGATAGGGTGGTGTGGAAAAAAATGTTTTCATAAGTTGTTGAATACCTTTAAGAAGTTTTATAACAGTTATGAATATTTAATGTCTAAATATGGCGTTACTCGCAAACAGTTTATTACTAAGGGCATTTCTAATCCTCGTTTTTACGGTAATGTTGTTAAAAAATGCCAGAAACTGATTAAAAATCCAGAAAAGCTGGGACTTAACTTGCATTCTTTACGTAATAGGGGATATTGACAAGATACTTTGCTTGCATCCGTTAAATTAGCTTTGAGATCTAGTGACCTGAACATTTTAAATACATACTGGCCTCTCACTGATACTGCCGATGTCTACTGAAATTTATGATGATTCTTGACCAAATCCTGCGGGAAGTATTGAGTTCGATTTTTCTTCCGTAGTGCGGCAGTGTTTTACCAGCAGACTAGGCTCCTTTAGCTAGCCGGCAGCTTAGCGACGAGCACCCTTTGACCCATCTTTCAAAATTACGTATTGTAATATTCTCTCCTTTCATGATTGTTGTCATGGAGTTAGTAGTCTGCCTGTATTTGGTTTTATTCGTATGTTTACTAAACTATAAAGGGGAGGTTTGGGTACCCATAAACCGGTTTAACCCTACCGCTGGCTTTTGCTAGTGCCGGTACCAAGTCCGGCTGTCCCGAGTTCCTATCGTTGTTTACGTGTGTCTTTTGTCTAATTTGTGTTTTTCATGTGTAGTTTCTTTGCAGATCGTGACATGTAATTTTCAGACATTGTAGGTGTTTCCTGTTGTGCTCTTTATTTCATCTACTAGTATTTCATCTTCTGGTTCTTTTTCTATGAATGTAAAATATGGATAACAAGAAACACCTGCAATAGCTGAAAATTATAATTGCATGCCACAATCTGCTAGGAGACTACACAGAAAAAACACGAATAAGACAAAAGACAAACATAAACAACGATAGGAGGTCTTTATTTTAGTCCTGTCCTTTAAGTTAGTCCGTAATAAATTTCTAACATCTCGGGGTCTTTTGACAATCGGTTCACAACGTTTTCCGTTCTTTTCCTGGCGATTGATTCATACTAGGTAGTTCGGGTGGTCATTTTTCCAAGGCAGTTTTGCTTCGCAGTTGATACTACTCATCTGGTAGTGTTTCATAGATTCGTTTATGCTTGTCAAATGAAAGTCTGACTCCTCGGTTCCGCATGATTCTATCTCCCAAAATCTCTGAATGTTCATTTCATCTGTTTTATACGCAACGAAAATGATCATCATATTAGAGCTTCAATGCTTTGTGTTAACCCCTTTAGTATGTAGTGGTCTTGATAACAGGTATCCGATCCTGGAATCAAGACTGCCGTCGGCCCATTACTTATCTCGTCTTGAACTATTGACCAATATTGATCTGCTCCTAACGATATATTGAACTTCTCCTTATGTTCACTGGATGGGCAAGCTGTTATCCTCTCAAGTAAGGTAAGAAACTAATTTTAACATGTTGTTTTGATTCATGTGAATCTGTGCTGCTATTTTCGGTACAGTTATTTCCTCTATCGGAATTCGCTCTTTTCTCTCTGTCTCTATATCAATTGTCATCCTTTCAAGATTGCGCACTTTGCCCTCGATTCCACCAAATATGGATATTTTCATACTTACAGCACCACTGGGTTTCATGTTTTACTGCTCACCTAGTTCTCTGGTTATAAAAGAGGTTTGTGCTCCTTTGATCGTCAAGTAGAATATTTGACATGACGTTTTGAACTTTGTACCATACCGGCGTAATGACAGTTTTCGATAGAATTTTTGATTGAGCTGTAACTGTCGAGTGCAATATAGCTGATTTATTTTGGGTACTTGGTTTGCTCGCCTCTTCTGTTACGCTGTTACGTCCTTGTTTGGCATTTTCTGTACTTAAAGTCGAGCCTCCATACAAATACTGCTGTGATGTTTTGTTCCGCAGTGAATACATTTGAACTTGGACAAGCATTCTGATACTCTGTGGTGTCTAAAACAATTAAAACATACCCTTTAATCTTTGACAATTTGAATACGGGCGTTTTTTGTTTCTTTTGAACATTCGTTAGGATGGTGCATTCCATCACAATAAAAACACACATTCTTTTGCGTAGGTTTGTTATTCCTTACCCAAAACTGCTTGATGATCGTGACTTCTTACTCCCAGCAACAAATGATGCGGTCGATACAATTTCATAATCGTTTGGGCCCGTTTGTACAGCTTCTTGTATACACATCTCTTTCTTAATAGCATTACGGAGTTCAGAAATGTTTCAGTCGTCATATCCGTGCCAATTTGTTGAGAATGTGTTGTATTAATAAACTACTTTTAAATTTTGGCTAGTGACACATTCTTTTAAGTAACCGCATATAGCATTCTAACAGATCTCTGAACGATTTCAATCCTTTGCTGGTGTGGGTAAATTTAGTAGGTTTTCCATGTACGTGTTTATAATCATGTATTGTTGACCAAATCGTAGAAGCTTGTTCATAGTTAGCGCCTGTAATTTGTAATCCCGCTCAACAATCCTTAGCCTCTGCATACAACTGTGATTTCAGATAATTAATTTCTGCACATCGCTGTAGGATGGGTTTCATCGGCTGAGGGATGATTCTGATACATGGGAATTTCGTAGATTTGAATGTGACTGATGTAAATAGATTGGAACGGAATGTGACTGAACCATAGGATTAAGATGTATAAACTCAGTTGTGTTGGGTTCAATGCTTGCTGATTTCTAGATTGACTTATGGAGCAACCATTTGATTCTTATGGTGGGAAGGAACATTAGATCCTGGATATTTTTGTCATGCAATCTTTAAGCCTGATATTTTTTTTCTCACTGGAATCGACCCTATGGTTTTTCGGTCCAAGAAAGAAATTTTACTTCATATAGCCTATGTCATACTGGCTAATTTTTTCAGCATCCTCCTGTCCTGATATATTTTTTTTTCACCAACTTTCTGACCCTAGATTTTTTTTTGTAATTTCTTCCTTTCCCCCTAAAAATCAAATGGTCACTCCCTTACTTCATTGACGTGTTCCTTGATCCTTGCTATGCACATTTGAATATCACGTTCGTATCTATCCACTTGGACCTCGATTTCTCCGACAACTTCATTTTCTTCCAAAGCATCCAATATTTAACTATACTAACTAACTACACTTAACTATAATAATGTCTTTTATTTAGTCCTTATTAAATTGAAAAAAAAATGAGCAATTGGTTAATGAGATTCTTTCGTTGGATTTGCTTTCTTCAGTAACTTCGTAATCACCACTCGATTTCGCGCACGGACAGCCTCTATTTTTTAGCTCATCTTTCGTTTTACATAGGTCCCAATATCTTGGAATATAGAGGTTTCGCCATGCTAAGGAGATAGATGGCAATACATCAGAGAGTATCAAGAGAAGAAGGGTGCGATAAAATACAGAAGGATCGAGAGCTTTAACCTAGTTGATTTCAACGGCTTCTGTGGGAAATTTGGTCAAGGATCCAACACACCACACATAAAATACTATTTCGAACCAACCGACAATGTCGATTTGGTGACTAGTGACTGTGTTCTGTAGAAATTTAGCATTCAAACCACTGTGAAACCCTTTGTTATAAAAGATCAACATGTTACGAAAACACTGTATGAACAAAAAACGGATTAATTCTACCACCAACCCTTTTTTCAACCAATAACCCTTTTGAAATCCAATTGTATAAGGCCACCTTAGATATCATATATTGACGTTATGTACAAGTTAGGTAAGATACCCGATAAAAATATCATGGATTTCAAAAGTGATTTGGGATTTCAAAAGTGCTTATTAATGAGAAATTGCTATCAACTATTTTTGTAATCCGGTGAGCAAAAATATGGTGAAGATTGCAAAAGTAGTTCCTTTAACATATTCTGCCATCACATATAAATAAATCAAAAACCACTGTTGAATTTCAATATTACAAGACAGCCTTTCAAACATATTATGTGTGTTCTATAGAAATTGAGCTTGCAGAACACCATGAACCCTTTTGTTAGAAAATATCAAGATGTTACGAAAATACTGTGTGAACGAATTGTGGCAGGTGAAATTCTGCAACCAACCATGTTTGAAATCCATAAACATTTACTGATCGATGAATTCTAACTTTTCATGGCAAAATCCAATTTTTCTTATTGCTTTGAAGAACAGTTTGTGTTAACATAACCAACTAAATTTTTTCTGTAATAAATAACAAAATACCGAAGTTACTGTTAATTTATTTTCTATATTTGCGCACTTCGACAACTGATGTCTCATCAGTGCAGATCAAACCAAAACATTTGGAAGTCCATTAACCGAAAACGTGTAAGCTGATAGAGAACAAATACCCAAAAAGGAGCCAAAATTCAGCCAGTAAAGGATTATATTATGACCGCAGATATCAAATATGGCTGAAGATTTCCACAGTGGTTGATAAAAACTTTCTTTCAATTATTTTTTTTAATTCTCAACCACTTTTGTAATCCTTCGATTTCAAATGTTGTCGAGGATCCAAAAGATTTCTAATCAACTACTTTTGAAATCCCGAATCACTTTTGAAATCCATGGTAATATTTTCATGGGGTACCTTACACAACATGTACAACTCCATACATTTTAAAAGGGGTTATTGATTTAAAAAAAGATTGGTGGTAGAATTTAAGCAATTTTAAAGATTTTTTATCAACCACTGTTGAAATCCTCAGCCATTTTTGATATCTGTGGTCATTATTATATAACACTTTATTACAGAAAAGTTTAGGTTAGTTATCTTAACACACACTGTCTATTAGATCAATAAGAAAAATCAGATTTTGTCATGAAAAGTTAGATTTCAAAAGGTAGTTATGGATTTTTATGGATTTCAAACATGATTGGTTGCAGAATTTAATCAACCACATTTGAAATCCCTGTTTTGTTCGCAAAGAGTTTTCGTAGCATGTTTTTCTTTTATAACAAAAATAAAGGTTTCACGGTGTCTTAAATGCTCATTTTCCACAGAACACAAATGATATTTATGTAAGACTGTCTTACATCAGCGTTATTCAAAAGTGGTCATTGATTTAGTTATAGTTGGTGACAGAAATAAACAAACTATTTTTGAAATCATCACAGTTGTAATCAAGGGATTACAAAAGTGGATGGGATTATAAAAGGGGTTGGGGTTACAAGAGTGCTTTCTCATTAAGAATTTCTCATCAGCCACTTTTGAAATCCCAAACCATGTTTGATTATATTTTTATGGGTTATCTTACTCAATTTGTACTTAACATCCGTGAAAGATATCTTAGGTGGCTCTATACAATTGGATTAAATATGGGTATTAATTAATAATTCTTGATGTCAAAATTCAACCACCGACTTTTGATATCTTTACCATATATGAGGGTATGAATGGGTATATTCTTTTTCAGTTAACGGTACAAATTCCAGTCATTAATGGTAGAACATTTTAAGCCATTTCACGAATCACGCTAGCATTTTTGGCGATTAACAGTAAAAATTCGATCGATTAAGACGTTAATGGTAGAAGAAAAGGGCCGTTTCACGGTTAACGGTAAAAGTGGTTGATAAGAATTCTTAGTCAACAACTTTTGAAATCCCGCATTAAACTAAAAGGGTCCCATAAAAATGTTGATCTTTACCTAAAGTGAAATTTTACAGTAAACATGTACTTTTGAATCCAAATTATGTTGAAAAAAAATCTTAAGAAGGATGCATTACAAAAGTGGTTAGGGATTACAAAAATGGTTGAAAAGTTGATAAGACATTTAGTCTAACCACTTTGGTAATCCAAAGACACATTTGTAATCAAGGGAGTACAAAAATGGTTGTAATTAAAAAAGTGTTTGTAACACAGCAGCTTGATAAAAAAAATCATCAACTTTCTTTACCCGTCTTCGGTATTTTTAATAACTGCAGTGTAAGAGCCATAAACTTTCCGGATCGTTGACAAATAAGGATGGGCAATATTGTCAATATAATGTTAAAGCTGCTTGTAGGTGGCCCTCTCGAAGATCTTTGACACAATTGGTAAATTTGCTTACATGCCTTTAGTTGCCATCACGGATGGGGCCAATTACATTGGAAAGTAATTAATTTAATTACAATTACTTTCCCGAAGTGCCCAATTATATTAAAACTACAATTACAATTATTTGGAGTGTAATTAATTAAATCACAATTACTTTACAAATGTAATTTAAATTAAGAATTACATGTGAAGCCAATATTTTTTTATTATTTATTTTCAAGGGTCATTTATCATGCTAACAAATAAAATTACCCTAAGAACCATTTGTAATTAAATTACAAATACATGTAAACCAAATACTTGTCAATAATTACACCAAAATTTGTAATTAATTACAATTAATAGACGATTTTCATATTTATGGGATGACTGCCATTTTAGCATGTTTTACAAAGGGACGTTACTCGATAACAACCGACAACCTGGTTTTCGGTCTCATCAGGGGAAGGATGTTCAGTAAATATTTTCCATGTAAACTGATACGATTTTCACTTCGACTAGTACCCAAATACGTATACCTTTAAACAAATCAAAATACTACCCTTACTCTGATGATAGATTTCTTCGTAATCGGAGTATACTGCTGCCCTTTGCTACAATGGAACAGTAAACAGGACTGTCGGGACAGTGGCTTACTTCCCTCTGTTGAAAACGTCAAAGTCGGGATAGAATATAAATATGAAAATGGTCTGTTACAATTACACATTACAATTACCTCATCCCTCGTTGCCATCTGCCTCCTACTAAACGTTCCAATGGAACAACTGGTGCTTCATTTAGCTAGAGGGATTGCTCATTCAATAATTTAATGAAAAAGTGGCCATTATCCTGAAACAAAAACTGCCCATTGTAGAGTGGTATTGACTTAGATGGTGTTAATACCACTATCCCAAGGGCAGTCTAAATTTCAAGGTAATGACAACTTTTTCGTTAACAATCTTTTTAAATTCCATCGAGGCTAGAAACAATGATTTTTTTTCACATCCTGCCATTTATTAATAAATATTAAAATGAGATATGTAAATGTTAATATGGTACCGGTTTTGTCGTCCGATGAATATTATCACTACATTGTATTTCATCATTTATTTTTAACAAAATTAGAGAGACAATTGCATTTTAAGCAATGACAAAATCTACTTATGAATCATTATAGCTATTATGAAATTAATTGCGCACTGGTCACTATACTTGGATGATAATAACCGGTCATTATCATTCTATGATAATGAATGGGAAACAGGTACCGGTCATAACCGTCTGATAATGAGTGGTTGAAAATTTACTGTAGATTATTAACCAGTTAGGATAAATATGTAAAAAAATGCATTGCCTTTATAAATTACAATTATGCATACAACAGGGCCATTATGGAATAAACAGGGCCATTACGAGATAACATGGCATTATGAGATTAGCAGGGCCATTACAGGATACAAGATGGCGGCTGTGTAGTTCACATGGTGTCTGTAAAACGCAAAATCATGATTGTATCATATATTTTCAGTAAAGTACACATAATTTCTGCATTCTATGTATTGAACAAGTAATAGAAAATTGGAAATACAATTTTCATTGTATTTATAGTTCTTTGAGTGGTCTGACATACTTTGTTTTAGATTTTTGACCCTACTTGTGACCACTCATTTTACTAACCTCATCATAAAGGATCAGAAAATATACATCTTTTCTTGATTTTCTGACAAAAAAAAGGTTTTTTTGTACTTTGAACAGCGGTAAACCCTAATCCGGCTGTATGCGTGGAGAATTTTTTTTTCGTGTCAAATACTTGAACCCACTTGTGACCACTCATTTTACTCATCTCATCATAAGGAATCAGAAAATATACATCTCTTCTTGATTTTCTAAAAAAAAAACGTTTTTTTTTGTACTTCAGCGGAAAACCGTAATCAAACTGTATAGAGAATTTTTTTTTATTTTAAATATTTGACCCTACTTGTGACCACTCATTTTACTCATTTCATCACAAGGCATTCCATGATATACACCATTCCTTGATCTTTTAAAACAAAGTTTTTTGTACTTAAGCATGGTAAAATCTTATATAGCAACTTTTTTGTTTCAGATATTTGATCCCACAAACGACTTTTCATGTAAAAAATGAATTTCCAGAAAACTATTTTATATACATTTACATTCATTTATCAAGCTCGCACTGTGTTAACGGTGTCCTCTATAAAATATGCCTTCGTGTTCTTTGTTAGAAATAAAGAAGGCACAGTACACCATATAATATAGTGTCCATAATGAAAATGTGCCTTCCTGTTCTCTAAAATCCAGGTAAAAAAAAAAGGAAGGCACATTTTATAGAGGACACTGCTATTATCGAGAAAGCACAGTACATAGTGTGAATCTATTTAAGTTCACCAATCTGGTTAATAAAAGTTTTAAGAAATTGGTATTTTCATAATGGCCCTGTTATGTGTCCTCTGTCTGTAATAATGGCCTTCGGATGCTGTAATGGCCCTCGGCGTTGCCTCATGCCATTACAGCTATCCTCAGGCCATTACAGACCTCGGACACATAACAGGGCCATTATGAAAATACCCATTTATTAATACTATAATAAAAAATAACACATGACTACATCAATGAAAATAGTTAATTTTTAAGTGATATGAAGTAACGATAAAATATTTGAGATATTTTTGTTTTTGTTTTATAGGGTTTTGTTATTATTTAAATATGTTGACTGATACTCCAACAAACCGTGAGGTTTTCTAGACATTGGTTATTTTTCTTATTATTTTCCCCCACAAAATATGCTTAGCTACTTTTTAACCTGCGGTGGGGAGTCTGTAATAGATTCCCATGCAAGAGATGTATGCTCTTTATATATTTCAGTTATAGTGTACTTGTTCGTGTTATAATTTGTCATATGGATATACTATGATCATACATTTGTTGTTTACTTTCAAATTTTGGCATCTATTATTTTTGTAATTTCCAAATGTTATTCTGACCACCTGTTTATTTTTTGTTGTTGTTTTTTTTTTGTTTTTTTTGTGCCCACATCTCACTATTTTATATTTGACTTGATAAGTGCCTTGTGTTTATCTACTGGTATATATATTGTAATCGTCTGCTAGCTTAGGACATCAGAGCTTTTGTCGGGAGACGGATGAAAGTGATTGTAAGAGCACGTTGACCATTTAATTTATGCTTGTCAACGATCCTACATCCATGACCACAAAAGAGATGGATGCAGCGTTGCAATTTATGCAGTTGATTGTGCATACTTTGGACAATCTGTCATATTTCACCTTTTGCACACTGTTCGCACGTGATTGTCGTTGATTCAACAGCATTCTATATATATAAAAAAAATAATAAATATCAGGTAACAGCTTTGTGCTTCGTCTTTTCAGGTGATTGAATCTTACCATGGGACAAGGGCAAACATAATAACATATTTCTAATATATCTCAGATGTTCTTCGCATTTTATTTTAATTCATTTGTCGACATTATTAATTGCTCTCCATCGGTTGGCATTTTGGGTTAGTATGTTGAATACTATTCGGACCTTCGTCGACTTTTTCTCCCCGACATTCAAGAGGCTTCTCACATGGGCAGTGGCTTTCATATAACTCGTGATTGAAAATGTCATGTGTCATGAATGGCAAGCAAGTTTCATTCTGAAAAAGGACAAAATGTCATTAATTAGAAATTAACTAGAAGTTCATCACAAATGGTAAATATATCCACGAGACAATACATAAGGTTAATACAGTCAAAATAAATTAATTGATTAAATTATTAAAAAAAACGAAAATAAAAAAAAGATTTTTTATCTCGTTTTCACCTTTAAATTATACTTAGGAGAAAATAATCTTGTTGAAATGAGTTAATTCCTACGTAGCAGAACTAACGTAGTGAATAATTGGAAAACTTATTACCTTTTTAACATTGATATACAAATTCAAATTCAAATTCAATTTTTTATTATCTTTAAACTATATAGTTTGTGATAAACAATTATTATACAAACAATAAATGACAGAAAAAAAAACAATAATCATACGGATATGTACAAGTAAATAAACATTAAGAGTCCCCTGTCCTCAGTTCTAATGACTTTTTCAAAAAGGAACCTAATTTATTTACTTGTGTTGGTGTTGATGGATGAATTTGTCTTCATCTGATAATTGCATAAAATTTAAATTTTGCCTTTCATTTCTAGGTATTTTCAAATGCCTCCCCTTTTCTATGAGTAAAGTATGATCACTTATTCTGAGTTTAGTTATGAGTTTTCTAAATTCAAAGTTATTCAAAGTTATTTATATTTAGATATTCTTCAGAAGAAAATCTATTTTTTAAAGATTTATATAGATTCAATTTACTTTTATCATCAATATTTTGGAATTTTGTTTCTATAATAGAATCATAAAAATATTGTATTTTTGATTTGATATATTTCTTAACAGAATTTATTTGTTTTAAGTCAGTACAATTTTGAAGTTTATGTAAGTCTACATCAACTTCAGATAATATATCTTTAACATAAGTAAACCAAGAATATATTCCACTTGAATCTAAGT
>MJUU01017987.1:318546-344116 GCA_002080025.1 Modiolus philippinarum
ATGAAAGAAGGTATAATATTGAAGTTTCTCAAACATTAATTACTTTATGTAATTCTATGTATTTACTGTAATCAGTCGTTAATCTTTCTATAACTTGAGTAGTCATAATGTCTCATTTCAAAATTTTTGGGCGTAAGGTGAAGAATTACAATAAAACACCGTAATTATGAACGAATTAAGAGCAATTGAAGATAACAAAAACATTAATTTAGATTCAAAGCATTAAAATTCGACATCTTATTAATTACTTGTTCTCTATCAGTTTTTAAACATCTTTGAGTTTATGGTCTTCTAAATGTTTAGATTTTATCTGCACTGATGAGACCTAAGTTGTTGAAATGCTCATATGCAGAATTTAAATTCACAGTAAGGGACCGACCATTTAACTTAAGGGGGGGAGGGGGGGCTATGGTTTTTTCTCAAAAAAATATTTTGGATCTGATTTTATGTGAAAAAAATATTTTGCTGCCAAAATGATGAAAAAAAATTTCTGAATGAGGCTTTCTGCCCCCCCAAAAAAATAATGTTAATTGTGAAAAAAAATATTTTGTTGATACGCGTGCAAAAAATAAATAATTTGTTTCGCGCAAAGCGCGAAAAAAAATTTCTGTCCAGTAAAAAAACCATAACCCCCCCTTTCAGGTTAAATGGTCGGTCCCTAACTTCGGTATATAGTCGTTTTTTACCACTAGGTCGATGCCACTGCTGGTGGACTATTATTCCCCGAGGATATTCACCAGCCTAGTAGTCAGTACTTTGGTGCTGACCCGAAAGTCGATTTTATTTGGAACCGTACAATATCTAAATTTTTGTAAATTCTGTTTAAAACTGAGGAGGAACTCCCTCATGCAAAGCTCTGTCCTTAGCTGATTTTGGCTTTAGATTTAGACCTTATTGGTTATTTGTTCTCACTCAGTTTTTAAACATCTTTGAGTTTATGGTCTTCTAAATGTTTAGATTTTATCTGCACTGATGAGACATAAGTTGTCGAAATTTTAAGTTCACAGTAATTTCGGTTTTAAATCATTTTGTTTTAATATTGTATGTGACCCTTGTAATATTAATGGCCAAGTATTCTTAATTTCCAGGGAAGAATCGTGTTTTGCCAATATAAAAACCATATCACTTACCAAAACAACTGTTCCAATAACAAACAACAAAACCCACGCTTTCATTTTGTACAACTATAAATTTTCTCGAAGCTTTCAAATGAGACAATGACAGGTGGTTGTCCTAAATTATTGCGTCACGATAAGTTTAAGTTTAGAATAGTATTAAATTTTAAGTACAGTTCTGATTATTCTGTTTTATGAGGATTGACAAGGGAAGAATAGATATGACAAATGGAGTTTTGTGCTTACATGGCTCCCCTGTTTCCGAGAGAGATGTCAACTGCTTTTAGATATACACATTAAAATTGTGAAGTCCTTTTGATAAGAGCTCTCTGGAAATAGATATTTTGTAGACATTTGCCACTACGTAAGGGCAACATCTTAACTCTTTCTTCTATCATGTTGATATCAAGTGCGAGGATTTTCGTCTTTGATATGGGTGCTTGTTCTAATCAGATTTTGACCTTTGTCTGAAGGTGTTATTTTTAAAAGTGATAATTAATTCCAGAAGATAACCATTAAGTGTCCGAATAATAATATCGGCCTGGTTGCCTTTTTAAAACTTGTTTTAGAATATATACTAGTAATTCAAAAAGAGTAGAGATGAATTACACTACCTCTTATTCTAGCTGCAGTTAATTATATGTATACGATTTCCTTTCTATTTTTCTGACTAAGTATAACTCAGATAACATGACTGATAAGGATATACAAAACAACTATGTCGACAATTAATAGACATATTGTTGGTCTGATATTCTTCACAACTCTTGTAGTGGTAAGTTTTTTTTATCATTTGTCATTTGTCTTGTAGAATTTGGATGAGAGGTTACTCCTTGAAACGCGTGTACAGCATAACCAGATTTACTTCGATATTTTTTTGCATTTTGAACCATTGGGTTGATGCCACTGCTGGTGGACCAGAGGTCCTCGGGGGTATTCACAAGCCTGATAGTCAGACTTGTCTGACATGAAAATTTTACGTTGCGTGTTATAGATACTTACTGTTTTTATCAAAATTCTAACCACTTAAAAATACTGAGGCTTCATTCCGTGTACGGCACTCGGTACAATTCCTTGTTACTGGATTTGGCTTCCTATTTTGATATTTTCGAAAATGAGTACTTCTTTCTGGACTATTTTTGGATTATGGCTTTCCACATTATTAGATTTTAATGCTGCTGATGAGAGGTTACTCCTTAAAACACGTGAACAGCATAACGAAACTTACTGTCTTTATGCAACTTAGGTTTTTTGCATATTGGCATCACAAATAGTCCTTCACTGTCAATTTTTTAACCATTATTTATTTTGTGTGAAAGTCACTTCTTCCTCTTTGAGTTAATTGTGACAGACTGACTCAGAATCTCCATTCCCCGGTCTAATTGCAAGGTACGTTTTTGTGGCTAGGTGAGATTCTCAATAACTATGAGTGGTAGTTTAATAATATCAAGCATGCAGTTTTAATGCCTATTTGGTTCTCCACTTGGCATTTGAAGTTTATTAAACCATGTTCTTACTCTACTTTCAACGCTTTTCTGATCACTTCATTTTATTTCTGATAAGCATTTGTCGCTTTTTTAAGTGTCTCAATCATGGTTTGATAAACAATACCTGCATTCATGTATGCTTTATAAAGACTAGCAAGTTTCTTGTTTGTTCCAATAAAAAGGTCGTGTGCTACCTTTAGATTTCGTTTGTATGTTTTCTCCATGTCGTGTAGTTTCTTTCAATTTTCCGTTTCGTTGCTTAAAGTTTATCTATTACCTTTTAGCTCTTTCCCTTCGTTTTCTTTTTCTGTTTTCTTTTCCCTTTTTCTTTTTTTTCTGTCGCCAATTCTTCCTTGTTGTCTCAAATGAGTAAATTTGACAAATCATTTCTTTTTGTAATTGGTACTGACTCTATGTGCATATTTACAGAGTTAAATTTCTTCACAGCTTCTCTTCTGTTTGTCCACAATAGATTTCTATGATAACTTCACCATTTCGTTTTTGTTTCATACTGAGAATTTCTTGCAGTAAATCGAATGCAAAATGAAAATGATAGGATCCTTTAGTTGTTGGCTGAAAATATACCAAAATAACTTTAAGTTTTTAACGTTTATTGTCTTCTGGATCCGCACATGAACATAAGTATGATGAGTGCGGTATCCAGCAAGACATCAGTTTTTATACTGGATTAGGGACCATTTTGGAATTGACCATGTTGACCAATGAAATTAAAAATCTTATTAATGTTTCTAGGGGGACTGTTCCATTTTTGATTGTTACATTGTTTGATTGTAATATTTTATAATCCCTAAAACAAGCAGATGTTCTTTACGTTGATATATGTAAAATATAACAATAGGCTTAATTAAAAGTTTCCGTCTTAACTCGGATATTATATTTGATTAGGCCGTGGCATAATGTATATAATTTGACACTTAAGATATAAGTGACAAAAATCAATAAAGCTTACATTCGAAAAACTTTGGACAAAGAAAACTTGTTTAAGGCGAAAATGCTAATTTATCAATAAAGAATATTTGTAAATTATGTGAGATCAATTTTGTTCCGTACTTTTAGATTACAGAAATATTCAAATTAAAGTTAGAAAACTACTATTTACAAAATATACAAATTTGTCCAAAAATGCCCTATGACAATTCCCCAATGGCCTATTTGCTTTGGACCCCAAAGCTAAATTTATTTAACTTTGTCACTACAGTTATGAATCTAAGGAAGTTTGAGGTGACAACGTCGCGCAAAAACTAACTTGATATTAAATCATGAACAAAACTAAATTTAAGAGTTATCTCCCTTAATGCATTAAGAATTACTAATTTACTAACACAATAAAAGGGCATCATTTAAACATACAAGTAAGTTAGGTTGCAATAACATCTCTAACTTATTAAAATAAACATGTATTTTGGAACTTGATAAAAAATTATGAAAACAATTTTTGTTCAGTGTTTATAAATTTAGAGTTATGTCCCTTGCTAATATTAGAGGTAAAGAAAATGATCTCTTCTTTAATTTATGACCATGTTTTATTGTTGCTGGTACATTTATCTAGTGGAAAAAGTCTGGATGAATCAAAACATGTATTGACATAATATATGCAATATTATATATCACTATATATTAAAATGGACACTCATTCATAGATTTCATATGATAAAATTTTTCCTTAGTCTTTTCACTTGGTCTTTTTTTTTATTTAAAACTTGAAGAAGGTATATTTTTACAAATTTGTATATTTTGTAAATAGTAGTTTTCTAACTTTAATTTGAATATTTCTGTAATCTAAATGTACGGAACAAAATTAATCTCACATAATTTACAAATATTCTTTATTGATAAATTATGTGAGATTAATTTTGTTCCGTACTTTTAGATTACAGAAATATTCAAATTAAAGTTAGAAAACTAATATTTACAAAATATACAAATTTGTCAAAAAAAACCCTATGACATTTGCCATAAAAAACTTACATTATCAGCATTACCATGAGGTAACATTAGTATTGTCCTCAACACTGTAGACAAATGGCATATTTTGCTTTCCCAGTGCCAGCCTTAATATCTAACTTTAGATCATCTCTCAGTAATTATCTGTCCTACAGTATTTAACTTCAACACCCTTCCTATTTTCCACATACTTTCGCTGAGGTTTTCATTCATCGACAACTAATATCACTTCATCGGCTTTTTATCAGAGACACATCCCTGGCAATACTTTCTATTGCTGTTTTCTTTGTCCTTTCTGGTTGGAAACTTCTAAGATTCTCCAGCTAGTCACTGCCCAATCGAAAATGACTCAGCAAATACTCCACTGCTTTGTAATAAAACTTTCTTATGTTTAATAGCAGTTTCTCTCTTTCTTCATAGCATACATTCTAATTAGCGGAGTTACCATTCCACACATTTTATTATACAATACATGAATCAGTGGAGCTTTCCAAATGAATAGAATACTGACATGACTGATTATAAGAAATGAACTTCAACAAGTGTTCATTTTTGTTGAATCCTTGTTCAGATTCGTTTATATGTGGAACTCTTGGATGCATTAGTACACCTGCCAATGAATACCGGAACAAAAAGAGGGAAAGGAAAAAACGGGGATTACAAGAATAAATACAAATTGAGACAACATTACAAGGACAAAACGAATGAAAGTAAACAAAAATGCTGTAAATATATAGCACTAGCAAGTGTATCCAAAAACTGGAGGTATCATTAGGTGCTCCGGAAGAGTTAGCATGATCTGCTCAGCCTAGGACACCCGTAAAATGGTCAGGTAAAAAGGTATTGAAAGATCTATCTGGTAGCTGATTGGTTATTGTCATTTTATAACCCTTATACACAAATTATTAAAATCCATGATACGTGTTACTTTTCTATTCCTCGAATATTACCGAGGTAAAAGTTTAAACAGGTGCGTTTATTAAATTCAAGACTATATAAAATTACAAATCGGTCGGTTCCTTCGTGATCAAATCAATAAAATACTTCTGAATAGGTTCCTGTTACTCAAATAATGTCTCAATAGCGGCTTCTGATTTCAGCCATTATGATGACATGATAAGAAAAAATTACGTTTTCAGCATCCTACTCTAACTATGCAAATTTGAAGTCCGATCATAGTGGATGAATACTTGAAAATGAGTAAATATCAAAAGCTATCTCATCCAACATGGAATTAAACTCCAAGTGCTGTTTTGAACAACGTTCAAATGTTCATCATTACCGAGTCGAGACTTTTTAATGTTTGCTTTCTCCTCTGAATATTTGTTTACATTGGTACCATAACTATTTAGCGATTTACATCTACCTCATCCTCCACAATGATGGTATACAATTAGCAACCTTTGTACCTTCTGTATGCCCAAAAACAACTCTATATAAAATTTTCTGACGTGTTTTCAGTCCCTTGTCAACATCTGAAATATTTATTCTTTTGATTTGTAACTTGAATCAAATGTTAATAGTTTAAGTACTGGACTTTGATTTTTGTTAAAATCATATTAATTGTAAATTTACAATAACTTTGCTATTCTTTTTTTAATTAGTAAAGTAGGGTCCACATTTGTTTGATATCAAACAAGATATTATTATTCAGGATAATTAAAATTCTCTAAAATTTGACAGTTAAAGATTACATTGAGATTATTTCCGATTTTAACATGACCTATTTTTTTTTTTATATCAGTGCTTGCAACATTAACCATTCAAATGATTTCAGCATTTGTAACATCAATAGAAAAAAATTTTGATTTTCACTCAGAGTAAGATGTTTCAGGTGGATGAATTAATCACAATTTCCATGCATTATGAACAGTAGATCCTATATTGCACTCAGTGCCGATGTTTTCACTGTTTGCATTTTCTTTTATTATCCATAATATTTTGAACTTTCCTCCAGGCATTCTGTTCTTTCATTAAATATAAAAAATGAATTAGTCCAGCATTCTAGCTGTCTAAAGAGCAAATCAAATTTTAAAAAAGCAGATCCATTTTAACAACCTCCGCCTTGCGCGGAAAGGGAGACACATTACAACAATTTAATGAATGCTAAATCTTTAAGCTTAATTTAAAATTGACAGTAACATGCATTAGCAGTTACATAATCATAACAATCAGAAAAAAAACTTTGAGCTAGAAAGGGCATTTATACATATATACAAGGGTAAAAGGAAATGTTCTTACACCAGTAAATGTCAAGTATGATGTTCTTAGGCATTTTCATTTACAAACTTTAAGTAAAAGACAAGTAAAAAAAAATTCAAAGTTAAAAAAAAAACTTGAGTATGGAGCTTAGAGCGCCAAATCTGCTTTCCCTAAGAGGACTACAAAAAAAATATAGCTGAGTATGATCAGTCAACTGATATAAAAATAGCAATTTTGCACAGAGTCATAAGAGAAAAATTTACAATACAATCTTTTTGATCAAATGGGGGAAATACACTAAGAAGCTTCTCAAAAATAGAAAAAACTAGATATTGTCGGAAACGACAGGTTTCCCCGCACTCCCAGTTTGACAGAAAAAACAGTTGTTATACACCTTGGGCATAATTTTTTTCATTATTTTTGAAATCTAACAATTGATAGTCGTTATTGTTACTGAAAGAATTCTAGGATATATAGTTGCTAAGTAGAATTCCAAAAAATAACTGGTCTTTGAGACCTTCAGGAAATTTACCAAGATTGGAATCAATATTTTTGAAATCCAATTGTTGAAAATGTTTGCAATGAGCTACACAAACAATTCAAGTAGAGTTATTAGGTAGAATTCCAAAAAAATAACTGGTCTTTGAGACTTTCAGGAAATTTACCAAAATTGGAATCAAATATTTTTGAAATACAATTGATGAAAATGTTTGTCCTAAACTACACACACAATTTTAGTATGGTTACTAGATAGAATTCCAAAAAATAGCGGTCTTTGAGACTTTCAGGAAATTAACCAAAATTGGAATCAAATATTTTTGAAATCCAATTGATGAAAATGTTTGTCCTAAACTACACAAACAATTTAAGTATGGTTGCTAGGTAGAATTCCAAAAAATATGTGGTCTTTGAGACTTTCAGGAAATTTACCAAAATCGGAATCAAATATTTTTGAAATCTTTTTGATGAAAATGTTTGTCCTAAATTAAATAAACAATTTAAGTATGGTTGCTAGGAAGAATTCCAAAATATAAGTGGTCTTTGAGACTTTCAGGAAATTTACCAAAATTGGAACCGCTTTTCAGGATCCAAAGTTTTCAGAATTTTGTTTTTTACCAAACACTTGTCAGAATATAAGATTATATGGGAAAATTAAAAAAACAATATGTGTCTTTGACATTTTCAGGAAATTTACCAAAGTTGGAAGCGGAACCAAATTCCAAAAGCTTATTGCAAATCTATAGACTATATGCAACAATTCTGCATAAAGATTTAATCCATAACTCCAAAAATGTAGGAGGAGTTTGCGTCACATGCCGCATGTGTCAAAATCCACATCTTTTGGTCTTTGTTAAAATTGACATCATGGGGCCTCTTGTTTGCACCAAGACCAAATATCAAAAATCCGAAAGCTTATTGCGCATCTACAGACTCTATGCAACAATTCTACAACAAAATTAAATCCCTAACTCCATAAATGTAGGAGGAGTTTGTGTCATGTGCCACATGTGTAAAAATTGACATCATGGGCCTCTTGTTTGCACAAAGACCAATATCAAAAATCCGAAAGCTTATTACGCATCTACAGACTATATGCAACAATTCTAAATGAGAATTAAATCCCTAAATCCAAAAATGTAGGAGGAGTTTGAGTCACAAGAAAAGTGTGACGGACGGACGGACAGGCGGACGGACAGACGGATATAACATTATCCCCGAACTCTCTTCGAAAGTGCGGGTATAAAAATAGGAGACTTGACAGGATAATTTGCAATATATTATTCCTAGCTTTGACTTAGATAGTAATCTCCATGCATGAAATATTGATGACAGTAATATACAATTTAATTCGGATTGTCTTCAGCATTACCGAATACAGATGAATGCAATTTCTACCGAAATTTTCTGATTTGTTTTTCAGATAATAACAAGTCAGCAGAAGGAATGCAAAACGTCTGCCGATTGTGGCCAAAATGAATGTTGCGTTGAAGAAGATCGTAGAGCTAAACGTTTCATTTTCGGAACATCACGAGGTTTCTGTCATGCGAGGCGTTACCAAGGTCAGGCATGTCATGTGTACCAACATCATGCTTTTGGTAATCCAGATATGTACCTGAATTACTGCCCCTGTGATGTGGGTTTGACCTGTCAGGGAACAACGATTGACGGAAACGTACACCATAACCCAATTTGTATCCCCGGAGGTACAACCACAATATCGGCAATTTCAGCAAGTAAGGTGACCGTTCCAGATTCAACTCAACCATAATAAATGAATTTTAAAAACAATTATCACTTCTTTACTTTTGAGGCACCCAAAGGCTTTTCTATTCAGATCTTATTGGTATTTTGTTCTCAATCAGCCATTGCACATATTACGGTATACTGATTTCCAAATATTTTGATTTTATCTGCACTGAAGAGACATAAGTTGTCGAAATGCGCATATGCAGAATCCAATTAACAGCAACTTCGGTATTTTGTTTAAGCAATAACTGTACATTATCTTAATACCCGAGGGCGTCAATCGTAGATTTGACGGTCAAAATGCAGTTTATAGGCGACGCGTAGCGGAGCCTGTAAACGGATATTTTGACCGTCAAATCAAGATTGACGCCCTCGGGTATTCAAAAAATGTACTGTTATTGCGATTCTAATGCAACAAATCAATTTCATGTTCTATTTTTAACTCGAGAATTTGTCACAATATTAGGAACCAGACTATAAAACAGGGAACTGACTTTGTAACAGGTGTGTAGATGGTGGAATTGACGGTCAGTTTTGACCAACCAAAATCTTCGTCATATAAATGTTGCATTAGAATATTCAATTGACGATTATCTGGTTTGATAGATATCAGAGTCGATTTAAGGCATATGTCACTACCCTCAATAAAGTTTCAGAGCTTTGCAGAAAAATCCTTTTGCTGCCACTACTCCACTAAATCTGTGTTCGTGACAATCTGATTTAATTATTCACAAAGTCGCTGCAAATAAATTTGTACTCTGTTTTTTTTTTAGCTTGGACAAACCATTAAACAGGAGTGATAAATGTTTTCCATGCCTTAAGTTTCTTATACAATTCAAGATACAGTGGTAACAAGTGATATCAGCATTTGGATACAAACACAAATATCTCCCTATCGAACTCCAATATACATATTTAAAGCCAAAAGTAACGTGAGATTTGCACACCCTTATACCAATACACTCTATAAACTTCGACAATTGAAACGGTCTTATTCCCTGCAGACAATCCTTCTAGCAATAATGTGTTTATATGTAGACCGTCTTGTTAAGGGGACTTGTATCGTAAGTTATCAGGAAACCTTACTTTCAAAACAGCTCAAATATCAAGGGACGAAATAATAAACAAAAAAATCTCCATGCCGTTTTGTTGTTACATAAAAAATAGAGGTTCCTTGCTTAGTTTGCCAGAAACACTGCTAAACCAGTGTCTAAACTCCTTACTACTTTATTGAATGACTGCTGCGATGAAGCCTGACGACAGAAAGGCGTAAGTATTCACATCGGGATCAGTGAGAACCATTACACCCAATCCTACTCCATACCTTGACCTTTTCTATTATATTGTTGAATACAGACGTATGAAATCTAAACTATTCCCTAAGTTTACTTTCCCCTTCTTACAGAAATATATCTACATCTCTCAGTCTTGGTTTATACTGGAAAAGTCATGGAATATGTGAAATCAAATCAAGGCGTGGAAAAGTCATGAAATCATAAACTGTGATAAAAGTCATGGAATTTTGTTTCTGCAGCAGAAAAAAAATGGATCTGAATTTGTCGTCAAATCAAATTCTTTTACTATTCATGCAAAACACTTGACCAGTAACAAGTCATGGAAATGACCAAAATGTCAGGGAAAAGTCATGGAATTTAAAAAAAACAACCTGTGAACCATGTCCAATATACAAAACAGTGTAAATATCTTAGACGTGAAAGCTATGATGTTCCGCCAACCAGTTAATATCGAAAAGGACGAAAGTTATAAGATTCAACAATTTCCTGACTCAACATTTTCAAATACAAGTAGGATGTTTCTTTCTTGTTTTCAAAAAATCAGCGTATAAACTGCATGCTCGACAATAACGAATCAACTTTTCACGGATTTGACAATACAAGGCTTTACCCTAGATTGACTCGCTATGAGACAGTGTAATGGGTGTTCTGTACGGGCTTGAAATGTCTACCCTTCCGGAGCATTGATTGAAAATGGTAAAAAAGGCTGGATAAAGCACAAACAATGTAAAGTTTCTTTGCCACTTCAAAACAAACAACATGAAAATGACATTTTGAAATCCCTACAGCACTGTTCTCGTGATTAAAACGTTGAATTTTAGATCAGCAGTTGAGAAAGAAGATTTATTGAATTACAATAGTTGCTGTGATGTACCTACCTTTCAGTGATTATTTGTTAATTTTCTTATCGTGTTGCACTGATATTCCTGCAAGGTATTTACAAATATTCTGTTTTCCCATGTTTTTATTTGCCTTGCCAAATTGAGTGAAAACCAACAAAATTCTTGTAGATATAGAGATATAAAAATTATCACATTGATACTGTGTCTGAACATTCTAACACACTGGGCACACTGGGTTTAATTCTAATGAACGATTACATTTTTTCATAATTTCTTATGTAAAATGTGCATTTTGCGGTCTTCTTTGAATACAAAATACCGAAGTTCCTGTAAATTTCTTTAGCATATGGCTATTTCGACAATTTATATGTCATCAGTGCACATAAATTAAAAACATAGGAAATCCAGAAATCGAAAGAAGTATCAAAACTTATCAAAAGGATCTAAATTGAACGCCAAAATCAGCTAAAGAAAGAGTTTTGCATGAGGGAGATAATTTTTATTTCTTTTACCAAATTTTCTTATTTAGATATTGAAATAGGCAATTTTCTTTCTTTCTTTCTTTTGTTTGTAATTCGCATTTGTTTTGTTTTTCTCCAAGGCTTGTATTTTGTTTATTGTCTTTTTTCGTCTGCTGTTTAGTTTGATTTAATTCTTATGCTGTTATTTTGTTTTTTCTAAACAATGATATTGTCAGGATAAATGCTAAGAAGCGATATTGAATTCATTTGCACTTATTTTCCTTAATTTGTATAATATCTAAACTTTACCCATTATAATGAATTCACAATTGTTGCAAAACATTTTCAGTTCAATTTCTCTGTGAACTTTGGATTTATTGTATGTTAGCATATTACATTTGTGTCATTTGTTTCATAAATCTTGTCAGTCCCACCCTCTCTTCTTCCACAAGGTAAGCAACTATGGCTTCAACTCGTTATTGGCCGATTATTTTTTATCCCGTCGATGTATGGATATCACCGTTTGATTCCCAATATTTTTCTGTACAACTGTGTCAAAAACACTTAACTTTGGGTGCCCTTTCCCTTCCAATACACATCAATATTCTTTGAATTTGGCCTTGCCCCATTTTCAGTATAAAATGAAGATACACCCACTTCCTGTTGCCAGGAGTAACTAAAATAAACATGTTTTTCAGTTGATGAGAAATATAGATGGACTGTTCCGTGAACTTCATTTATTTTTTAATTTTTTATTTGTACCTTTAATCTATTTTTAAGTGTTCATTTAGAAATTTGGCAAAACTTAGCTTTGGTCAGTTATCATCCCAGGCAAACGACCAGACGAGTCAGTCATAAACTGACCAATCAGCATTAATCAGCACTGAACTCTCATGTGAGGAGGAAGAAAAGGACATACTCTCCTAGAACTCTCCTGTAAGAAGGAAATGTATTTACCATTCACTTCTGTTCAACAGGAAGTGGGTGTATACTGTTTTTATACTGAAAATGGGACAAGGCCAAATTCAATGAATATTAATGTGTATTGGAAGGGAAGGGGCACCCAAAAGTAAGTGTTTTAGACACAGTTGTACAGAAAAATATGTCGGGAATCAAACGGTGCAGATCAGAAATAATCAGCCAACAACGAGTTGAAGTGAGCCGACTGGTGAAAACCATAGTTGCTTACCTTGTGGAAGAAGAGAGGTTGGGACTGACATTTTTTATGAAACAAGTGCCTGTGCGTATAATTAATTATATTTCATGCATATTCATTGAAAAACGTCAATTTCATAGGTAAACAATCATGACCACATGGCGAATGAAGTTGTAAAAAATACAAGTTTCATTTACTCGCTCTTCTATATGTAGAGAGGCTAAGACTTGAACCATTGTTCAAAAAAATCTGCCTGTTTTTGTTGTTTCGTATGATGGATACTGAAATTATTTTGTTTTAGAGGATAGTTGAAACAGGTATGGCGAATGAAAACAAAAGAAGTAAAAAAGTAATATTTTTCAATGTACAACTTTTTCAATAGCACCTACTGTATTGAAATTGATATTAAAATTTTGATAGCCTTATCTTCGTATCCAAATGTGACCAATCGGACTACGTGTAGCAGAAGACATAAGTTTCATTGTATTATACAAAATTATGTTTGACAATCCCAGGCTTATGAAACCTGACATTTCCTACAGAATTAATTGTAATAATCATTAATCTATAAAATGTGGCATCCCCGAACTTTCGAAATGTAACCTTCCTCTTGACACTCTTTCGCCCATTACCATATTGAATTTGTTTTTATACTTCGCTTTCAAATGAAATGCATCATTTTTAAGTTTCCAATGGATTATGAAAGTCTTGACCGAAGCACATTTTTACATGAAACGTTCCATGATTCATGAAAAATGTGCTTCGGTGAACATAATTCTAACCCTAATGCAACTTCAAAATAATGCATTCAATTCTTAAATTATGTAGCATTTTCATAGTAAAGCATAACTGAATGTTCGATGATTGTTATGAAAAGGTTTAAACTGCAGATTTTATTTCTACATTATTAACTTGCACACAATCCAGATCTGATCCAACAAGAAGCTCCTATGTGTACAAGTAATTGTGAGATCTGAGAACTAGTGAATAAGTGCATAAGCAAATTTAATGAATAATACTTCAATTAAACAAACAATTAGTTTATTGATACTGACAGAATATGTTTTTTTTCAAACGCAGAAAGAGTTATGAGCCGTTGCCATTTCACCAGAACTTTGGCATGCAAGCCCTTCATCACATGGACATTCTATGACAAACAGGTGAGGATTATCTCTTGATGTTGCCCCAAATGGGTCACAATGTTCTCCTTTTTTACGCGAAGCACGGCATGTTCCTTTAGATTCTGTTAAAAAGAATCGTTTTTGGTGTTTTCCCTCTATACAACATTCATGTGGATCACAGTCCGCAGCTTTCGTACATTCTCTAACTTGAGCATCAACTACCTGAGAAAATAAATATTGATAAATAAATTACCTTTGTCGATAGAGTCTGTAAGTCTCGTAAAATGACGAAACTTCGGGATACAAAAAATGCACCCGGAAGTTGCATTTTGAACAAAATTATATGACTTTTCGAACAAAAAAATCATCATGCTACAGCAGAAAACGTTTTGGAATAATTATTGCAATAGCTTATTTGCAAATTATCGAATTTATTTCCGTTCCTTACAATCTCCACTCAAAGTGAAATCAAGACCACGTGACACCGAACAAACAGTCAAATTTACCGAAGAAAGACGATAACATATGAAAGATATTTAGATATAAAAACCCTTATATACCTACATAAAAGTTCATACTATTTTGATAAAGTTTACCAAAGATGAAGTTTTGGAACCGTACAGGTTATAGAATTCCCATGATAATGTGTAACAGCATTTATTTTCATTTTTCTTTACATATTTTTTAATTGTTTATATTCCAAATGTTTGATTTTTACCTACAGTTAACACACATAAGTTGTTGCAATCGAGTGAACTCAAAGTAACTGCAATTATTGCATTTTGTTGTTATATTGACATTGGGTCGATACCTCTGCTTGTCGACTGTTTGTCTCTGCAGGTAACACCAGCTTGGCCGGTGACTCTGTTTGTGCTGGTGGAAAACAAATAATTCGAAAGGTTACAATATAAGGCTTAGTCATAAGATTAGACTTTGGAGTTTCTCCCTGTTCCTTTGGCGACATTTGCGTCACATTTTTTCCATCAAATCCTTTTTTAACTGTTTGACTTCTATCTGTCGAAATGTCATATTGTGAAACTTTAGCTTGTCTAATGTTAAGCTCATATTATTTTACGAAATCCGCTTTGACTTCCTCCTGAAATTTTGAAAATTTTTCGACTAAATAAACAGTTTTTGATTTGGTAAACCTTACAAAGTATCAGGAAATATTGCCAAATCCGCGTGTAACAGCAGTAAAAATCTACCAAGTTCTAAAAAATCTAGTTTGTGCTTCATTTTTCTTATTTAAGTGATTTGCGAAATGTTCAAGCAATTCAAGAAAAGGGAAGGATATAATGCGATTATTTGGTTGGCAAAATTTTACAGATTTAAGGTTTTCCAACAAATGAGGGTTGAACGCTTCCCTTTTGTTCTGCAAGCTGACATCGATATAATAATACGATTTCTTTGTAAAGTGTTCACAAATTAATATTTATATTACTTTAAGTACTTACAAATGTTGTAAATATCAGAACTAGTACGCACAATGCCTTCATAGCTTTTCTTTTGTTGTCCAAGTTGAGATACTCTGTTACATGATAAGGCATAACGAGTGAAGGACAGAATCTAAGGTCAAAGAGAACTAGGAGTGCATAGTCTGATCAATGCGATGTGCATAGCATGTCATTTTTGTCATAATCTAACATTTTTTTTATGGTGTACTTGATCAAATTACATGTAGTAATTCTAAAATAAATGGACTTTCAAAATTTAACATTCAGTTTTTAGAGATGTATTTGTAGTGTTTGGTGTGTTTTGTGGGTGTGTAGTATCTTTGGTCTTCCGTCTTCTGTTGTTTTTGCTTTTTGCCTTGTCTCTGGACATTGCTTCATGTCATTTTGTGCTTTATTCCTCTAGTATTCTATACTGATTTTTGTTTTGGCTATCTTATTCTTAAAAAAAATCAAACTATTATTCTAACCATCTGATGATGCCCATATATATTTTATTTGGTAAGTTTACTTAAAATCAACTCGAAAAGTGCCACGTGGTCGTATGTGAATAGTCTTTTGGTCCCTTTATCGGACAATGGATTACAGTATTTGCAAGACCACTTTCCTCGATATTTTTCTTCTTGTTGACCCCTAGATGCTTTGTTTTGGGTCGTTTTAACTTGGATATGGGATGTTGTCTCCTTGACATTTACCCCATTTCCTTTCTTTGTCATATTCCGCATTTATTAAAGAAACATTGACGTGGCGTTGTTCGTCTATCAAGTCAATTCCATTAAAGCGAATGCTAAATAGTAGGGTGCCCAAGAGACGATTTTTCCGATTTTGGGTTAACGGAATAACACACACCTGTATTATACATGTTTGGAAAGAGGTGACTAGGGAACATCGAAATGAAGATGTCGTAGAGATTGAATGTGGTCACATTTTATTTAAGTTGGGGTCAAAGGTCAGCTCCTAAAATTTTGAATATTTTGATGCATTTTAAAGTGAGCTTCATTTCACAGATAAAACTGCAACGAAATGCGAATATTATTGTAAATTTTATTGGGGTAGTTCTTTTGGTTTTAGTTTTTATAATGAATTGTCTGTTGTCTTCATTCAACAAGTTTCAAAGTTGGCAATTTGTGTTAAAGGCCCGTAATTTTGAATATTTGCACCTCCGTGATATGAGGGGTTCCTTCGGATATAAAGAACTGCGCATTTATGATTTTTATAGGATTATTCCTTAAAGGAAAGCTTGAATTGAATTTTAAAGCGAACCCTTGTTATTGGTATAAATAAGTCAATTTTCCCCAAAAACACACACTGATATAAATCTTCCTGCTGAAACAAAACCCTATTATATTATCTGAAATGATATGGAAAAGTGATTTTAAACGTGAAAACAAACACATGTGCTTGAAAAATCAAAACACAAGCAACGTAAAATTGTCACCAGATTCCCGCTATTTAACTAGACTTGGGCTTTTCAAGTAATTTTGACAAGAAATGATTAGAGTTATATCTCGTTGTACACTTGAAAGAACATGACCAATTGGCATGGTTTTCACATCGACTAAAATTTGAAAGTTTTATTACAAATTTTGGCTTTTTAATTGTTGATTTTTCTTTAACGGTGGACATTACATCCATGATTTTTGGAGCATATGTACAATTCGTATATGCACTTTCGTTTAAGTTGGAAATTTTCAGAAATAAAGCATAGTTATTTCGTATTCATTGAAAATGTCGTTAATTTAGACTCAAATTTACCCCGACATAAATACCGATAAATTACAAAAACCAGTCAAAAATAACTTGCATTCTATGATTCAAATAAATACTTCAGGTCTTGACTTTATCGTGAATAACTTTTTTAGAATATAAGATAGTACTACTATTTTCTATAACTTTAAAGATACCATATCCCAAGCATTGTTTTAGGGTACCCTTAAAAAAAGTAGAAATTTGAGAAATCGTGACCATAGGAACTTTCTACGACAGCTAAAAATTTAAAATTTAATAGTTCTTCTATCATTTAAAACAAAAATTAGCCGTGTGTGATTCCGTTAACCCAGACTCGAAAACTAAGCATCTTTCTGGATCTTGGGCACCCTACTAAAAGGCAGTTTGAAATTATTGAGAGTCAATGTATTAATAAGTAAAACTGACTTTTAATCTTCAGGCCTTTACAAATCCATGAATAAATTCAGTCTTATAGGAGTATAATACAAGTCCGTGAGTAAAAGCACTATATATATCCAAATTGCTTTTGGAAAAATGTGACAAATATATCATCTATAAGAAAATCGAGCATATGGCACACCTTTATTCCAACGTGCGAAACTTTTCCTTTGAAGTAGCACAAGAGTCTTTGAATACCCATAACTTTCTCATCAGTAAAGATATACAATGACAAAAGAGGTATCAAATGAAAGGTAATGATTATTTTTTTGTTCATGCTACTTTCAATTGTTTTTCTTTTAGGTATCAATGTTCAAACATTCTTTACGTAATGGGGCATATCAACAAGACATCCTGCTTGCATCAGTTTAATTAGCTTTGAGATCTAGTGACCACATACTGGCCTCTCACTTATACTGCCGATGTCTACTGTAATTTATGATGATTCTTGTCCAAACCCTTCGAAAAGTATTTTGAGTTTGATTTTTCTTCCGTAGTGCGACAATGTTCTACTAGCAGACTAGGCTCATTTATCTAGCCGACAGATAAGCAGCGAGCACCACTTGATCACATACTGTATGATTGTTATATTTCGCGGGGTATTGATTTTTTCGCGCTATTCGCGTTTAAAACAATAAGTGCGAAAATTTATATCCGCGAATATTTGATTGATAACCTAAATATTAATGAACATAACAACTTTAACTAAAAATCCGCGAATATAAAACCCCGCGAATAAATTCAACAATGAAAACCGCGGAAAATTCGTACCGCTAATATAAAGCCCCATACAGTATTGTCTTTTTTCTCTCCTTCCCAGATTGTGGTTATGGAGCCTGTATTGGATTTTAATACTATAGGAACACGGGACAGATAAAGGGCAGGTGTTGGTACCCATAAACGGGTTTAACCCTACCGCGGACTTTTGTTAGTGCCGGTACCGAGTTCCTATCGTTGTTTACGTTTGTCTTTTGTCTTATTTGTATTTTTCATGTGTTTTTCCTGACGAATTGAAGCATGTAATTGTAAATGTTTCCTGTTATCCTACTTTTTTTTAAAAAATTTCCATATTAGCAAAATATTTGGTTTTGTGGGTTCAATTTCTAAAATGAAAATAGCTAACAGCTTCATTTTGGTTTACTTTATCTGGAAGAACCTTTTAATTGCTGCAAAAGTATATCTTGAGATTTTTGATACAAGGCCTGGGTTAAAATTAAATTAATTTTAAAAGATGAGAAATAAGAATTCTCTGAATAAAAGAATTAAATTTCATTTATTTCACACTAAATTAAAAAAACTGAGACACCGTTTTGTTGCATTTGAATGGATTTTCAGATAAAGTAAAGAGAATTCATCTTCCAGTAAAGCTGTAAACGAAATTATGGTTTTAAAAATCTAACGCAAAAAAATCCCAATTTTTGCCAAATTTGGAAATTTAGACACTGATGTTTAAAAGGAATAATACTAAGATGAATATGAAGAGTTGATTTAATTCTTTTAATTTCATTTGACACATCATTTGTCATTGTACAACAAAATGTATCAATAATAATAACAAAGTTACAAAGTTACAGGCATTCAAAGTCAGTTACTGACAAAGAATGTGGTGCTACCTTAAATGTTTTTTTAAAAACTTAACTTAATACAACAAATTTCTTTTAATCAGCAAATGCCTTTTAGATATACCTTGAATTCGCGATTTTCAGTTTATCATGAGGACGTTTGGTATTGAGTGTGGAAAAGCAAATGTTTTGAGAAAATGTATATAAGAAAACGAATTTGATTTTAAGACTTTCTAATAAATTTTTCAAATTGTTAATTCGCGCATTTATAGTCTCTCTTTGTGTTTATCTTTAAGTGCAGACAAAATCTTATTTAGTTCCATGACAAGTTAGTAATTGAAGAAGATGAAAATCCAGCAAATTATGCATCTTCCTTGCGTGAATTTTTTGTGTACATGAAATAAAAGACTGTTTGAATACATAAAACAAGCAATAGCACAACGTTTTTGTTGTTGGTCTTCATTTTGAAGTCTCAATAGTAGTGAAGCCCGTCTCCACTGATTCGTTAGGGACCGACCATTTAACTTGAAGGGGGGGGGGGGCTATGGTTTTTTTCTAAAAAAATATTTTGGATCTGATTTTATGTGAAAAAAATATTTTGGCTGCCAAAATGACGAAAAAAAATTTTCTGAATGAGGCTTTCTGCCCAAAAAAATAATGTTAATTTTGAAAAAAAATATTTTTTGTTGATACGCGTGCAAAAAATAAATAATTTGTCCAGAAAAAAAACCATAACCCCCCCTTCAGGTTAAATGGTCGGTCCCTTAGCTCTGTGTTAAAAACCCGTTTTTTGACTCCTGCAGATGTTTCCAATCAATAATAGAATATGTAATGACGTAACGTGTGAATAAATTAATCGCCCGTGCAATCAACCGCGAATTACCTTTGCTTCCTAATTGGTGTATTTACATTTATATAAATTGAAACAATAAAGTGAACACCCCTTTTAAAATGTTGTATATAGTCTCTGTTACTTTTGGTAGCCTCTGATACTTTTGGTGTACTGGTCCCTTTAAGAACAGATGTTTTGCAAACCGATGCGTTCAACCGTGCAATGCATGAATTAAATTGTCATCATTGAAGGGATTAAAAAGAAAGATCAATACATTACAATAACTTACACTTTTATTCAGCAAAAGGTCACAACCCATATCCCGAGATATCCGATTGATGTCACCTCTTTAGCTGAATATCAATATACTGTTAATTTTTGGTTTGTGTATAGTCGCATTTCGACAACTAATGTCTCTTCAGGGTATGCAGATAACGAATCAAAACATGATTTGGACATTTATTATTCGAATATATACTAGTTTAATTGAAGACATGTCAAACAGAATTTTGCATGTACTGCAGACAATGAATCTGCTGAATACGACCGATCTTAAACTGAAATACAAATAATCGGTCGACTACCAGAAAGTGCGGGGTTTTTTTGGCGTTGTAAATGGTTTAGTAAGTTTTTTTTTAAGTTGTATTTTGGTATTTTTATTCAGTTTTGAGTTGTGCAGTTCTAATACTAAGAGGTTTTCTCTAGTGACCCTTATAAATTGAGTGACTAATGATGTATGTAAATGTAATTAAATGTTTTTGCCATAATTGAGAAAGATCCAACCATATTTAAGATGTGAGCAAGCCCTGGTATACATGAGTTCGGCGTTTTACATTTCCGTAAATTGGCATTACGTTTCCAGAAAGAAATGTTTAGGTTTCCAGAAAAATCCATTGACTTGTGATGGTAGAAACACCAAAGCCCAGAAAATGTATGAAACTCTGTTACAAATGGTAAAAAGCATGACCAATTGACATAAATTGACATCCCTGTTATCAAAATCCAGTTCAATGCCCTTTTGAATGCCGATCTAAATCGCAACAATGATATAGAGGAACTTTACGATCTACGTCGAAATGGACAAGGGGTGTATACAGAAATCACCGTGTATCCTCCGTACACAGGATATAGGTACCAGGACTGGTTTTCGTTTAAATTCTAATGGAATCTATCATTAGTGTACGGTGGTACCAGTGTATAGCTACTTTGTAGCTATAAACTGGATCCACGTACACTAATGGTAACCATCATTGAAATTTAATGGAAAACCAGTCCTGGTACCTATATCCTGTGTAAGGATGATACACGGTCTTAAAGAAAAATTTCAGGCGACAACTTCAGTTCTTTGCTACATGCTTTTTATTAATTCAGAATAAATTGGTCATATATACAACGGACACGTAGTTTTGTTTTCTTGCGTCCATGGTATAAAGAATAAACGGAGAACTTGCGTAAAGAGATGGAAATTCTCATGATATTCCATGCAGCCAAACCATGCATTTTAGGTCAAATTTTGGGCAATTTCCTTTTTTCTGTAAATCTCACATATTTCTTTCACAAAAACTTGAAAGCAGTAGTGTTTTAACAGAAACAGTAATTTCCACATAATAGGCCATGGACTTGAGCTTTAATACCTTAAATATGGTTAATGCTGCACAAAATCTATTGACATACTAGCAGTTGGAATTTCCCAAAGAACACCATCAAAATCTGATAAAGGTAACAAAGATTCTACCACCAAATAATTGAAAACATCCAATTCTCGAGATCCAATTTAACCCTTTCTTAGCCACTTATTCTAAAACTGGTGTGGTCAAGAAAATAAGGTATCACTTAAGCTTATGCATGGTCCAAGGAACATTGTCATGTTAAATGTACTAAATTTTGATAATGATCTGTCAAATAGAAACAAAGATTATGTGGTCCACAGATGCCGACAACCAAGATGCATATTACTAGAGGCTCAGAGACTGAGCCTGTATCGCTCACCTGGCAAAATGCTTCTACGTCATACATGACTAAAAAAGATGTTTCCTTACCAATGGGGGCAAATGTTTAGCTATGTTCTTCATTACCAACCATGTTTTTTGTCTGATCCTATTGAAATGAATAATTTTTGCAAAGGACCTTCTGGTTCCATTTGCTCCAGTAACTTCAGAGGAGATAGCAAATATTTGCTTTTCCAATATTGTCCCATGTTAAACTATGTTCTTCGCTGGCGGCCATGTTTTTTCACGGATCAAAAATATTTCGGCAAACTAAGTAAAGGACCTTCCATATATCATTCCTGTAAAGTTTGGTTTAATTTGCTTCAGTAGCTTCAGAGGAGATAGCAAATTTTTTTATTTGCTTTTCCCATAGGGTCCCATGATAAACTATGTTCTGCGCTGGCGGCCATGTTTTTACATGGCTCGAAAAAATTTCGGCAAACTAAGTAGAGGACCTTCCATACATCATTCCTGTAAAGTTTGGTTCCATTTGCTTCAGTAACTTCAGAGAAGATAGCAAATATATGCTTTTTCCATAGGGTCCAATGTTAAATCTAAGTTCAGCGCTGGCGGCCATGTTTTTTGGCGGATCGGAAAAATTTCGGCAAACTTAGTAAAGGACCTTCCATACATCATTCCTGTAAAGTTTGGTTCAAATTGGTCCAGTGGTTTCTGAGGAGATAGCAAAAATGTGAAAAGTTTACGGACGGACGACGGACGACGACGGACGCCAAGTGATGGCAAAAGCTCACATGGCCTTTAGGCCAGGTGAGCTAATAATTAGATATTAAATAAGACGGAAAAATTGCGAGCTCAATACCTGAAACCACATATAAATTGGCATTTATTTGTTAAGGTGTCTGCGTGGTATTAATTTCCTATTATAGAATTTTGTGAAATTATCGGTGTAGAAACATAATTGTATTATTTTATTGTTCAAAATGTAAATTAAAATTCTGGGGTCACCGTGCAATTAAGCGCAAAAACTGAAATCGAAAATTTCAGGATTTTACATAGAAATGATAGGGAAAATGAATATACATGTATGAAATAATAGCTTGAAAAATCTATTTTAGATTTTGTTCAAACTTTGCATGTGTTTTGAAATCATTATAAAGTTTACATATACAAAATAAAAATTAGGGGTACCTGTTAAAATATCTATGTTAAATTCCTTTATCAAATTATCTCCCTTGCATAATTTCTGTGTTCTGTAAATCCTGCAACAGATTTAAAGCTCATGTGTTTTAGTTCAGGTTTTTGCTATAAAAAATGTTGTAAAAGTGATAAGGAATAAAAAATTAAAATATTTTGGAAACTTTCTTTACATCTTAAATAACCATTTTGTAAAATCTCTTAATGAATTAAACCTAAATGAACAAGTATTAGACAAAAATGGCGGAATAATACCACTGAGACACCTTAATGAAGTTCAAATCATGTTACAGTACAGCCATAAACTTACCATGATAAATCACTGTGATAGACATATCACTCTAAATTTTTTTAATGAATATATCTTTTTTTTCCTGATTTATCTATCCACATAATTTCTTTTGCATATCAAGTGGTAGAATGCATCACTCTAAATACAAAAGAAAGCATGTTGATAGATCAAACAAGAAATAAAATAAACACATTTCACTAAGCAGAGTGATAGTCTATCACAGTGATTTATCACGGCAAGTCTCTGGCTGCACTGTATAAATTATTTTGTTTTAAAAGATATTTTATTAATTAAACATTCACTTGGAAAATGAAATCCTCAAAATGGTTGAAAACTATTTTGTACCTCAAAATGTTAAAACAGAGAAATGCAGGGATGGCTCTGGCTTCTCAATATCTGTCGCCAGAAAAATCGCCAACTTGTATTTTTTGTCGCCAATTACAAAAATTTGTCGCCAATTAGGGAGCATCCAATTGGTTTTCTAGTTTGGACGATAAGACTTTTGTGTTCTTTCTTCCACACTAAAAGAATAATTCTATTTTGTATTCTTTTGTTTTGATGGCACAAATTCTTTTATCATTTACATGCTTTGCTGTTTCGGTTTGAATCGTATGCTTAACATTCCTTGTTTGCTGCCTTTTGCAGGTACATGTCCTATTTTGAAACATTTCAGTTATGTCCTTCAAAGTCATTAAACAGATGTTTTTATTCCCCTTACAATGAGGAATTTTTTAAAATCTTTTTCTTCTTCATCAGTTATATGCTTTGTTGACTCACTTCATATTCCTTTATTCCAGTGATTATTCTACTGCCATGTCATTTTAGGCTTTCATAGGATTTAATGACACTGGTGTCTCCACCGAGTTGAGGGAGATAAACTAAGACAGAAATTTGTCAAGTTTCAAATAAATAGTTTTTCTTTCAATAGGTCAGTAAAAGTATTAAACAAAAATTGAATTTACAATTATTTGAATAAAATTTGTTAAACTTCAATATTATCCCTTAAAATTAGTTCAATTTTTTATTTTATAAGACTTGATATACAATTTATAGTAAATAGTAACACTCAAAGCCTCTTTAATTTCGTTTTCACAACATAGAAAAGGGGAAGTAACTCAACTTCATAATTGCATAATCTAATCCGTTTGTTTTCGTGAACATTTATGAAAATAAGAAGTGATATTAAACGAAAAAAAAATTAAAAGTATAAAATTTTAGTGTATAATAATACTCTTTCAATTCCTTTGATTCCTTTGATTGGGCTTGTATCTGTCACAAATCATTTTGGCACGTGCACAGGTAAATAAACAGGTAATGCAATCAACAGATGACCGGAAATAATCAATGGACTGCAATGTCGTTGCCAGAGGCTATGAATTGACATTTAATTATTACCTATGATTATTTTAATAACAAAAATCATGAAAGGTTTCAACTAAGAAGGGTAAAAATTGGATAATACCGGCAAGTTGATGTGAAAAATGTTGTCGCCAAAAAAATCGCCAGGAACGATTTTTTGTCGCCAGAATGAAAATAAAATCGCAAATTGTGACATTGGCGAAGCCCAGCGCAAACCCTGGAAATGTACATGGAAGCAAATTCTTGACTTCTGGTCAGATTTGAACTGACACTTTCCATTTAAAAAATGGATGTACTACTATTATACTACAGAAGCTTTGATTTTGAATGTTTCCATGCTTAATGAATTTAAAAAAATTAATCCAGAAAATAAAACAAATAAAATTAAAAATATATCTAGAATATAACATTGATTTACTTTCATTTATCTCAAGATTGCAAAATTGATGGATTTGGCAATTGTTAAATAAACATCATCCACCTATTGACCATGTTGACCTACCACTAGTAGATCAGTGTAGATACTGAGAACTTTACACTGTGAAATTGAGGTCACAGACAAAAAAAAATAAAGCACACAGTCATGTACTACATGAGACCAATCCACATACCCAGAAATGCTGTTAAAGACCTAATTACAACAAATTAGTGAGAAACTAACCTCAGCACAAAAAACTTAACATGTTCACTGGACTGTGAACTTGAGGTCACCGACAAAGGCCATATAGCAGACTGTCATGTACTAGTCAAAACCAACCTTTATACCATATACATGTATCAATGACCTACTACTTACAGTTACTGAGAAAATAACTTATCACACAATCTTAACATGCTCACTAGACCGTGAAATTGAGGTCACAGACAAAACCCA
>MJUU01017988.1:8740-31604 GCA_002080025.1 Modiolus philippinarum
TAGCTGGGAAAGGAAACAAGTTATCAAAAATATAATAGTTGAGCGCCATATTAATTTTTCACAAGGAATCCATTAAAAAAACTGCATCAAAATCGGACTTAAAATAAAAAATTTATTTTTTTGGAGATTTGCCCCTGTTGGGCCCCATTTATCTCGTGAGGGGTACATGCTACGTGAAATTCTTTGGCATATCCCAGATTGGAAATTTCCTCAGGAGCACACTGAAAGAAACCCCATCAAAATCCGATTAATAATAAAGATTCTACAAACAAACATGTGAAAACACCCAATTTAACCCCTTTTGGCCCCTTTTTTAAAAATGGTTGGGCCACAATTACCAAAACTGAGCCAAGCCTTCCTTTTGTACCAAAGAACATTATGTTAAAATTTCATAAGGATTGATTTACTGGAACTAAAGTTATTGACCAAAAACTAAAGTGTCTACAGACGACGACGACAACAACGACAACGACGACGACAGCACCATACCAATATACGACCGCAAAAATTTTTGCGGTCGTATAAAAATGTAGTATTAGAGTTATGTTATTGCCATTTATGTTGTACCAATTGTTGTACAGAGATTTTGCTTAATTAGGAAGATACTTTACCTGAAAAGATGGGAACTTTAAAATATGTCTAACTCTTATCTGTACAGGACATGACAGTTTCTTTGAACTTTGGACCTTCTTCCTGTGCTTTCGATAGTCATGGTCATCCTTTAAAATAGAACTGATAGTAAAATAAATGGAAAACAAGAGGTTGTCTATATACATTGAAGCATACATTCTCTATTTGGAATCTTATGATTGCAGGTTTGAAATTAAAAAAATGTAGGTGGAAAATTGGCATTTTCTGCACTGTGCATCTTTTAGCTCCCAGATGTCACCAAACATAGTCTATCTTTTTTCACTTGGAACATTGTTCAAGATTGAAAAGATATTGATTTCAATACATACAAATCAAAGTGATGTTCATAATGACTATATTCAACATTGTGCATTTAACAATATGAAAATTATTCTTTTCAAGCAGTCATTTGTTAATTGCTGTGTAAATAAAAATATATTAATCAAGTGACAATAAACTATTTTGAATTTATGTCTAATTATGATAAATGTAAAATAATTTCTTTATATCACACCTTAAATCAAATTAATTCATACTTATAGATGGAATATTTAAATCTGAGTATTGAGTATATATATATGAAACAATTCAATTTACAAAGTATTTCAAATTACTTTTGTCATTTTTTTCTGCCTGTAGTTGTCAAGGGCTCGCTGGTTTCTCTGTTTGCCCTGGTGGCAATCCCATTTCTTTTTCCCAAGTATGATAAAGGGAATGCCATCAAACGGTATCGAAGGTTTGGCATTCTGTTGACAGTCAACCCATCGCACCTCAAAATGGGATATCTTTTGTAAATCTATAACATAACAAGACCAATTAAATGTCATGACCTGCATCACCGTCACTTATGTGTAATGGAAAAAGTGTTTGTTTCCAAACAAAACAGAATGTCATGTTTAAGTTTGCAAATTCAAAAGTACTCATTTATCTCATTATCAAAACATTCTTCAAATGCAATTTATCATTGAAATACTATTAAGTTTCACCCTACAAAGTTGAAAAGAATAAAATGGATATTGTCTGCAAAAGGGGAGGTACAATTTGTGTCCCAATTCAATACCATAATGTTGTTATTTTATGAAAAAATAACGAAGTTCAACAATGGATTTATTTTACATTTTTTATTCAGAACTGCCTAAAAGGGGAGGTGCACATCTTAAATGTGTGTAGAACAAATGTGCAAAGATTCAAAAGCATCAGGATTAATGTGTCAGAGTTTCAGATTACAAGAACTGAAGAACTAAACACCATAATGTTTAAATTTGACATTTTTTATTCAAAACTGCCCAACAGGTAATGTGCATATATTCATTGAATTCAGAACAACTGTGCAAAGTTTCAGAAGTATTGGGTTACAGGTGTCTGAATTCCACATTACACAATCTTAAGCTTGGTACCCCCAAAGTGTGACCAACAGACAGACGGAGTCGAGTGGCTCCTAGACCTGCGGTCACTGTTGGTGACACAGGTAAAAATAGGCTTAGCAAACAATTATAACTGTATAAACAGAAAGGTATTGGATCAAGAAGTTTGTAGGACACATTAATATGGTGGACACAGTTAAATACGAGAAAAAAAATCAGTAGACATGGAATGTTTCAAAAACTTTCATTGGTGTGCGCTTAGTTAATTTTTCATGGGGATTCCATTGAAAAGAGCAGCATCAAAATTGAACTAGAAATAAAAAAATAAAAATGCCTTTTACTGTAAAATGCATCACTTAAACAGTAAATCGAATGACATACATAGGCCTCACCTTGTCTGCATATTTGTAATGGAAAAACAATGAAATCAACTTTATTCATACATATTAATAATTATGAAAAAAACTAAGGCCATTATGCAAAAACATTTGCTCCATTTCGGCAGTAATTTTATCATATACCCATGGCCATATTCCATGAAAACCTTTCTAATGTGGAAATCAACAATAATTTTTCACAATAATTCATTTTGTACATCCACTAGACTGCAAGATATTTCATAAAAAAACCATGTGTCCTTAGATGAGGACTGTGCCATATAGTTATATGACCTCAGAAGTTTTAAGCTCTTAACTAAATATTTAAGCATGTGCAAGCTATGAATAATGGTTCTTCATCTGAAAATTTAATTTCACATGTAACTAAATAATATATCATTTAACCAGATAATTTTCTGTAGGGACAGTAGGGTGATTGATTATTTGAGAAGAGATAGAGCAACATGTGTCCAAAAGACAAAATGTCCTATGTCAAAACTTAATAGGCACTTTTTTCAGTTGTGATAAGAAATGCCCTCTTCTTACCTTTTGAGCCAAGGCAGTTAAAATGGTATAATTTTCCTGATGCAGAACAGAGGATGAAAAGAGATTAAAATTAAATGTGTTTCGAGCAACCATACAAATATTTTGAAGATTTCTGCCATTTTTGGACTCACTCTTTTGGCACCTGAATCTGTCTTCAATACAAATTAGTTAAAATTTTAAAAATATGACTCAATACTCAACATAATTCTAGCAAATGTTTATAAACATAATCAATCAACCTTCTCAACGATGCTTTTAGAGCCTCAAGATTGGTGTGCCAGATATAAGATTATAATAAAGACTTGTATCATGATCAGTATATATTTTTCATGAAAGTACAATGTATATAAACAATGAAAGTATAAGGAGTAAATGCACATGGTATATAAAAGCAAAGGAACAACACTTTTATTGTTGTTTTTCATCAGGAAGTCAATATGAGACATTCTTATTCACATAGTAAATTCAAGACCACCCCTAGCACCGGTTTGAGTGGAATTCTTCATTAAATGCTGAGAAACGCTACCTAAATAAAATGTATACCTAAATGTTCCTCTTTTCCATACAAGTTTTCCAGTTTAAATACACTGAACTTGGAATTAGTGTTGTATTCAAAGTCAGCAACAGTATCTAGCACAGCTTTAGAGGATGTCACAAAACCTCCATTCTTATTCCTGTAGAGAAATTAAAATTTAAGTTATAACTCTTGTATAATTTGTATGGCAGAGTGCAAAATATACATGTGTGCTATATAATGTGGCAAACTTTATTCTAAGGGTTGATCCAGAAAAATTGACATGGGGGACTTTGAAGGCAGTTTTTATACCCCCCTCCATCACGAATAGAATTCCTCCCCATATGTACAATACAAAAAGATGACGAAAACACAACCACCCACAGAAAATTATAAAATTGATGGGTGTTCCATGGAACACTTGTGTCACCTGCACTACAGAAGAGCCATTTTTGGCCCAGTTAAGATTTAAAATCTGTAAAATTAAAATTTTAAGAACCAAGTGCATATCTAGATTAGGAGAAAAACATATTCTGCAAATTCGTTTTGAATATGAATAACAGTTTTGGGGGGTCTTGTATATTCGCAAACTGAATTAACAAATGAGCTATGTTGGATTGGCAAACCTCTTAAATCTGTAAAAAGAAAATTTTAAGTATAATGTGCATATAACCAGGCTTGATAAACAACATATACCTGGTACTGAAAAGTTTGGTTGGAATCTGACAGACAGTTTTTAAGAAGTCGAAGATTAATAAACTGAATTAACAAATGAGCTTTCCTGGATCCGTGAACCTCTAAAATCTGTAAAATCAAATTTTAAGTATAAGGTGAACAAATATATAAACATATTCTGAAAGGTTGTTTGGTATATGACCTACAGTTTTGAAGGAGTTCCACATAAACAAACTGAATTAACAAATGAGCTATTTTGTCTCAGTGAGCCTCTAAAATCTGTAAATTCAAAATTTTTATGTATCCGATGCACAACTAGATCAGGTAGAAAACGTATCCTGCAAGTTTGTATGGAATCTGACTTATAGTTGTGATGGATTTGTGGATTAACAAACCAGATTTACAAATGAGCAATTTTGCCTCTATGAACCTCAAAAATCTGTAAAATCAAAATTCTAAGTATCAGGTGCACTACTACACCAGGGAAACAACATATCCTGAAAGCTTGGTTGGAATCGGACAAGCAGTTTTGAAGCTCAGTTACAGATTCAAAGCCAACAGACTCACAATGAGCAATTTGGCTCCGTGAACCTCTAAATCTGTAAAATCAAAATTCTATGTATCAGGTGCACAACTACACCAGGTGAACAACATATCCTAAAAGTTTGGTTGGAATCGGACAAGCAGTTTTGAAGGAGTTAAGAATTCAAAATAAAGAGACTCACAATAAACAATTTGGCTCGGTGAACCTCTACAATCTGTAAAATCAAGTTCTAAGTATCAGGTGCACAACTACAGCAGGTGAACAACATATCTTGAAAGTTTCATTGGAATCGGATAAGTATTTTTGAAGGAGTTGCGGTTTCAAAACCAACAAGTTGCAGATTCAAAACCAACAGACTCACAATGAGCAATTTGGCTCTGTGAACCTCTAAAATCTGTAAAATCAAAATTCTAAGTATCAGGTGCACAACTACACCAGGTGAACAACATATCCTGAAAGTTTCCTTGGAATCGGACAAGCAGTTTTGAAGGAGTTGCGGATTCAAAAACCGACAGATGACGCAGGACGACGACGACGGATAGTAATCCCTAAGTGTCGACTCTGCTTACAGCAGGCGACACAATAAAGTGCCTTCAAAGGGTCCCAGACCAACTTTTCTGGAACAGTCCTAAATGTTTTACATGATAACTGCTGGTTGATTCCAAAAATTCATACCTGTAGGTCATGTAGGTGGATACCAAAATTCTGCATGTTTAATAATCAAGACAAACAAAATATATATTTAAAATTAACTATAATCAGGTAGATTAAACTGTAATCAATCACAAAGTCCAGAAAACACTCTTTTTATACAGTAACCAGAACCTGTTGGCTACATGTACATACAGCATGCATGAGCAGCCACTGCCTTCATAAAAACTGTCAGTCCCTCTACTGTGTTTTTTTTATAAGGGGTGTCAAGACCTTTCCCGACCTGTAAATGTGTTGTGGACTTTTTAAGCTGGTTGTTTGATGAAATTAGCAATTGGTTTTGTACCATTTTGGTGTTTTCTGTTTGTTAACTGTAAGACGGAAATAAGAAGCGTTATTTACTGTAAATGAGGCAGTCAGACTTATTGGGGGTATTTCCAATAACATAATACTCAAATGATTGAGAAAATTCGTCCAAACAACAAGTGTCTGCTACACCAGAAATATACTTCCAGGATCGATATTAGCAAAAATCAAAGGGCCTGAAATACTGTGACTGGGAGTTACGTCAGGATGTAGCATGGCCCGATATAATCTGTTGGAATCATATATGAATAATTTTATATGAAAATATGAAGAAATTTTCAAAAAAAAAAAAAAATTTCAGTGGAACTTTCTTCATTCCATTATAAAAAGACCTTTTTTTAGTGATTATATGATCATTTTTTTTATTTTCAATTTTATTTTATTGATATAAAATATTTGAAATTGAATCAATCAATAAAATATCATTAATATTTTTTGATTAATGACAGGAATGTCAGGACAAGTGCATAATTTTAAGGTCTAAAATTTGAAAATTGGAAGCAATGTAGAAATATGTGGTATTCTCTGCATTTAGTCAATCAGTAGACGATATAAACTAAGCAATGTAGAAATATGTGTTGTTCTCTGCATATAGTCAATCAGTAGACGATATAAACTATTAATACCAGTAACTGCTTGGACAGTGTTCCAGCTAGATCGTTTTCACAGGGCGGTCCGCCCATCCTTTCCCAAATGCCGCCCTGTGCCCTTTTTAAATCGTCCCCCCCACAAATAATTTTAGGAAAAATAAGGTCTGTACAATTTTTTTCTAAAGTTATTTTGTCAGTATTTTTGGGTAAATGCAATGGCCGTTATATAAGACGAATAAGACCTTTAGAATATTTTTTTTCGTATTCGTAGGGTAGGCTGGTAACCGGTCCACGATTTTAAACGAAGAAAAGACAAGGTGACTGGTTTGAAAACCTTACTACTTTGACGTCACAGTGTAAATTTGCCTATGACGTCACGGAATTAACCAAAATGGCCAAAGTTGTTTACTTTCTACTTCGTCCCGCTTCACTGGGAAAAAGCATTTTAAATAGGTTTTAATGATTGCAGGATAAAAACAGTACATTGTCGGAAAATATAACATTTATTTGTACTCGCTGCGAAACAGGCAAGAAATTCTCGGTAAACCTCGCATTTCTACCTGTTTCTCAAGCTTGTCAAATAAATTTTATATTTTCCGACAATGTACATATATTGTATATTTGTTTTGTCAATAACTATTCTGCAGGCGAATGATTACCTATGCCAAAGCAAAGTTGCAGCTTTAAAGTGAGGTTAAACTTGAAAGATATTTTTTAAGATGTTCTTTTTGAAATTTTCCGACGAACAAATGACACGGTCAAATTCGTTAAAACATTGGTACAAAACTATCGAAACAGGTGAAAGCACAATTGTAACAAAATCGCTGACCCCCTTCATTCTTTCAATTTTGTTTTCATTGTTTAACTTGTTTTCATCCTTATATTGCAGAATTACTGCATCTTTTTTGAATTTGACTTTACCATTCATTCATTCTGATTCAATCATGCTTTGATTCTATTTATAATTTCCCACTAGTCTGGGATCCTGACTTAATATTCTCTTTACCGTAAGCGGCTTCCGGTTCGAATATATTTGAAGTGAAGCTTGCGTAAAGGAAAATATTTTCCCAGGGTACTAGGTTAAATTTCCCACCAACTATTCGGAATCTTTGCCGAAAGATTCCGATGAACAGGCGCTAGTAATAAGCAGACCAATTTCGGATTTAATATCCGGAAAGGTGTGAGAGGGGTGTTAAAAATGGCGTAATACCGATCTACAAAAACAAGGGAGATAAATTACTTGCTAAGAATTATAGACCTATTACCCTACTTTCATGTTTGGGAAAAGTTTTTACATCTGTTCTTAATGATAGACTTAATACTTTTGTAGAAAATTTTGATATCTTAAATGAAAATCAGGCCGGTTTTCGTCATGGTTATTCGACAACTGACCATATCGTTTCACTGTATTCCCTATTTGAGTTACTGTCTGTAAAAAAAACTACATTGCGCTTTCATCGATTTTGAGAAAGCCTTCGACTTTGTTCATAGAAACTCATTATTATTTAAATTAATATCAAATAATATTAATGGCAAATTTCTTAGAGTTGTCACAAAATATGTATGATGACACAAAATCCAGAATCGTACATAATAATGAAATATCCGATATATTTATCTGTGAAATTGGGGTCAGACAAGGAGAAAATCTTTCCCCTATGCTTTTTTTCACTGTTCTTAAACGACCTCCAAAACTATTTGGAAAGTTCAAATATATCAGGCCTACAGTCTGTTGAGAGAGACATGGAAGTTGAATTAGAAATATATTTAAAACGTTTTATACTACTCAATGCTGATGATACCGTATTATTAGCAGAAAACGGTCGGGATTTGCAGATATTGTTAAATAATTTTTCAGAATATTGAAGACAGTCGAAATTGAAAATTAATATTTCGAAAACAAAAGTTCTTATTTTTTCAAAGGGAAGAATACCTAAAACTGAAAAAAATTATTGAAAATGAAGAACTTGAAATTGTAAAGAGTTATAAGTATCTTGGTATATCATTCTTTAGGAGTGGTTCTTTTTATGCTACTTGACAATATCTGAAAGATCAAGCTTTGAAATCTATGTATAGTGTTATTCAAAAGTGTAGATTTAATAATCTATCAATTAAATGCCAACTGGAAATGTTTGATAAAATTGTAATTCCTGTTATTACTTATGGTTCTGAGATACGGGGTTTTGAAAACCGTGATATGTTGGAAAAAATACACCTACGATTCTGTAAACATATTTTACGTTTAAAACAATCAACGCCAAACTTCGTAGTCTATGGAGAGGTAAGCCGATATCCAATTTCCATTGAAATTAAATTAAAGAGGTTTAAATTTTGGTTCTGTTTACTCCAAGGTAAAGAAAATAAAACATCTTCTATAATGTATAAACTTATGTACATAAATTCTCAAAATTATGGTTTTGAGAACAAGTGGATGTCTTCTATTAAGAATACATTAGTTAATTGTGGTTTGTCAAATGATGGCAAAGTCAAAATCCAGATCTAGAAAAATGGTTAATACCTTGTATTGAATTAAAATTAAAACAAATTTAAATTTTGAATCATATTTGTCCTTATTACCGTACAATTTAGCAATCGTCTACTGTAAATTTAGATGTGGAAATCATCGATTGCCAGTAGAGACCGGGAGATGGCGTGGCCTATCACGTAACGATAGACTTTGCCATCTCTGTGGTTCTGCTGACATCGGTGTTGAATATCATTATATTTTGACACTGTTCTTATTTCAAAAATGAAAGGATTAAGTTGCTTCCACGATATTGTAATGTAAATGCAAACATTGTAAAGTTTCAAAATCTATTTTGTTCAACAAATATTGTAGAATTAGAGAAGCTTTGTAGATTTATAAAAACGATAAATGTGAAAGTTGTTCCTCCTGGTTAAACATGTGTTCATTTATACTTTGATGTAATTACTCACACATGCTGTTTATCCTGTTTTTTTTATAGTATTTATTTATCTTCTCTGTAACTTTGTATTTAGTTTATGAGAATAAAGTCATTCATTCATTGAAAAGGCTATCGCAAAGTGACTGCTTTGAAAAGTGACAATATAACGAAGTTGACTTCTTACGCTTCTTTGTATCTGGGACTAATATAACAGAGATTTGAAACATTTACATTTCTTACAATTTCGGTGTCGCGGCAGTCGTCGTACGTATTTAAATGTCTAGAATCAAACATCCATAATTCAAATTTCAAATCCCTGTTAACTGCAGTTATTTTATATTACAGACACACAGAATAAAGATCATCATCTGTTTCACTTTTTGTACTTGTTCTCGTATTTACAATCGAAATTAAAAACATAAAATATATTATTTTTTTTATTTTTAACATATATCCCAGATTTTGCATAAATCTGATTAATCTTCCCTGGTTTAGCTTTCCCCATATCCATTCGCAACCTCTCGGTGAAATGTCGAAACGGCGGGACTTGCAATGTCAACAAAATAATGATTCTCAAATGACAAATGTTTGTTACTCCCTTCGCTTTGCTGTCAGTTCCAGGACATTGTACTTCATAAATTTCTTAGCACATCGATGTAATTACATATATAAAAAAAAAAAAAATAGACTTAAATAACTGCCGCAGGTTGAGAAACCCAAATTGCCTTTAGAGGGTGCAGGACAACTCGGCCCGCGGACAACTCGGACCAGGACCACTCGGACCGTAAATTTTGACAAAAAGGACAAGTCGGCCCGCGAAGAGAGACACTACTCTGAATATCGAAGAAGACATCTNTTTTCAGTGATTGACTTATTATTTTTCTTTGATTCATACATTTCCGATAATGATCTTGTTTATTTTCTATTTAATTTTCCTTAATTAATATAAAACAGATAGTTGAATACACTTAAAATACATAGCATTAATTAATTATTACTCTTAATAGCCGTGTTTTGGACTATGGCGGTCCGATTTGTCCAATTAGACGAGCAGCCTTTATTTTTTCGGCGGTCCGAGTTGTCATTAGACAAGCCAACTTTGAAAATTTCACGGTCCGAGTTGTCTCTATGACGGTCCGAGTGGTCCTGGTCCGACTTGTCCGCGGGCCGAGATGTCCTCTATTCCCTTTAGACCTGTCATATGTCTCTGCTTAGGGGTTCGATGCCGAGACACAAGTCACAGGGCATTGTTAACTTATTTAGGAACAGTTGGCTAGTTTTACTATCATATGCATAGCAACTAACAAACATACATGGATAGTAAAATTACCTAATTACAAGACTTGCAAGGCCCTGTGGCCAGAGTCAGAGACGGACAGTATCAAAAACATCTAGCTACAAATCCTTAAATTTAGGAACAACCTAGATGTGTTGTTTTTGCATTTGTAAATAGCTAAGAATGAAACCAAGGACCAATTACTTTACTTCGTGCTCTGTAAATCTAGGCACAGGAGGCAGAAATTTTATCAATCTGTCATTTCAAGTTAAAATATGAAGCCCCACACATTGCAGTTTTACGAACATAGTGAGTGAAAGGAACGTTCGTGTAGCTTCAATGTGTGGGGCTTCATATTTGAAATTGAAATGATATTGATAAATTTTTCAACTCCTGTGATCTAGGCTGCCATAAGTAAAAGCAGATTCTACAGCTAAATGCCACTGTTATTACATGTACTGTCTGGAGAACACCCAGTAATATTTATTTTGAAATTATTTATTCTAAGAAAATTCAGTAATTGTAAATGAACGAACTAAATGCAGAATATAAAGTTTACAAAACTTAGAAGTAGATATGAGAAGAAACTAAAACATTTCTGCTAATCATGCTGATAAATTATTTTGTAAAGTTTGCAATAATACTGGTCGTGTACCAGTTATCACAATTTTTACACTGTGCTTTTGCATTTGATCTTAAACTCGGACTAAACTTTTAATGTGTTATATTTTAAAATACATCCACTTTTAGCTCACCTGGCTTAAAAGGCCATGTTAGCTTGTGCCATCACTCTGCATCCGTCATCCGTCTGTCCTTTAACTTTTCACATTTTAACTATCTCTTCTGAAACCACTGCATCAATTTGAACCAAACTTTCCAGGAGTAATGTTTGTAAGGTCCTTTACTAAGATTGCATAAATTTTTCAGATCGGCCAAAAAACATGGCTGCCAGGGCCAAACCTAGTTTAACATTTGACCCTATGGGAAAACTCACATCTTTTCTGAAACAACTGGAGCAAATTTAACCAAACTTTACAGGAATGATGTATGGAAGGTCCTTCATGTCATATTTCGAAACATTTTTGATCCGCCAAAAAAACATGGCTTCCGGCGGGGAACATAGTTTAACATTGGACCTTATAGGAAAAGTACATTTTAACTCTCTCCTCTGAAACCAATGAACCAATTTAAACCAAACAGCATTACAGACTAATGTTTGTAAAGTCCTTTACTTAGATTGCTTAACTTTTTCAGATTTGCCAAAAACCATTGCTGCCAGGGCCGAACATAGTTTCACATTGGACCCTATGAGAAAACACAAATTTTGACTTTCTATTCTGAAACGACTGGAGCAAATTAAACCAAACTTTACAGGAATGATGTATGGAAGGTCCATCAAGTAGAATGCTGAAATTTTTTTCGATCCCCCAAAAACATGGCCCCAGCCTTAAACATAGTTTAATTTTGGATCCTATGGGAAAAGAACATTTTAGATATCTCCTCTGGAACTACTGAAGAGAATTTATCAGAATTTTACAGAAATGGTGTATTGAAGGATCATCACTGAAATTACCAAAATTTTTCTGATCTGCCAAAAAACATGGCCACAGGGTTCAAATAAGATTAACATCGGACTACATGTATATGAGATAAAACACAGTTTGACTATCTCCTATAAAACAAATGAAACAAATTGAACCAAACTTTACAGAGATGATGTATGGAAGGTCATTTACTAAGAATGCTGAATTTTTTTGTTCCGCCAAAAAATGGCCGTCAGCATAGAACATAGTTTATTATTGGACCCTATTAGAAAAGCACATTTTACCTATCTCCTCTGGAACTACTGAATAAAATTGATTCAAACTTGACAGAAATGATGTATGGAAGGTCATTTACTAAGATTGCCAAATTTGGGAAAATACACATCTCGACTTTCTCTTCTGAAATGACCTAGCGAATTAAACCAAACTTTACAGGAATGATGTATGGAAGGTACTTCACTTAGATTGTCAAAATTTTTTTGACCCCCATAAAAAACACCAGTTGTGAAAATAATTTAATTCTGGACCCAATGGGAAAAGCACATTTTAATTAACTCCTCTGAGACTACTGAAGAGAATTGATCCAGACTTTACAGAAATGATGTATGGAAGGTCCACCACTAAATTTGCTAAAAATTTTTCCGATCTGCCAAAAAACATTGCCATCAGGGCTGAACATAGTTTAACATTGGACCCTATGGGATAAAACACATTTTGACTATCTATTTTGAAAGGACTGGAGCAAATTAAACAAAACTTTACTGCAATGATGTATGGAAGGTCCTTCACTTAGATTGCTGCCATTTACAATTCCTCAGATTTAGAAAAATCTGCTAATTAAACCAGAAAGCCAGGTAAGCGATACAGGCTGAGGCTCTAGTTAGTTTCATTGCACATGCACAGTAATATAGTCATTTTAAAAGTGTTGGTCTTTGAAAATATGCATCAGCTTTTTTTCAAACTGTTAAATGTACACCTTAATCCACCGAAATACTCGAAAAAGGGATGAACTAAAAGGGAATAAAGAATGAAAGGTCAGCCGATGCAATTTTCACACTTAAAGAAGCATGACTTTTATCAATGCCAAAGTCACTCTATTTTGTTCATGATGACAAGAAAATTGTAGAAGACCTTGACAACCCCAATTCATCTGGATTTGACTATTTGAAGAGAAAGCAACATACGTAGTCAGCTTCTACTTCTTACAGAGAATATAGCTGACACCCTAAGTTCTCTTTTGGGACATCACATGTAAAAATCTATTTTTAGTTAATTATTATTTGTGACCACCCATATAGCAAAATATATTTCAAAGGGGCTCCCAAGGGATTTTATCTTGGATTTCACTGTTTTAAAGATTAAGACAAATTTCTTTAATGACTGTATTTTTAGGATATTGCTGTCTCTTCTGTACATAACCCTGTAACAAAAGTCATGCAGGAACTTGAGGCACGTAAAACTGGCTATAACTAGTACTCGACCAGTAATTTTATGAAAGATGAGACCCATTATTGTCTTGCCGAAGACAAATGGTCGCAAAATCGAGACCTAGCTATCCAAATTCTTGCATTGGTGTTGTCAACAATCAGATGAACTGTACATAGTGTTTCCCACAGAAGCTTGATAGAGGCAGGTAGAAAGTGTCACTGGTGAAAGGGACGAAGGGTGCATTTTATTGGAGGGCAACTTATCAGTAGGTGGTGCAATAAAAATGTACATCTGGCAGCATGATATCATTGTTCATACACTTTATTAATGATTTACTTTCATTAACGTGAACATTTACATTGTTTTTAAATATTTGTAATGTTAAAATGTCTATACAACATATTTTTAGCTTATTTTTTAAATATACTATCAAAGGGCCAAAGGGGAAAACTTTGGTTGTCAGAAGGGCAGAAGGGGAAACACAAAAGGGGCAGTTTTTTTACCCTTCTAAAAAAGGCTAGGGGAATCCCTATACAGTACAACAAAGCGTTTCTAAAGGTTTCTTATAAACAAATTATTAACCTTTATAGAGTTGTAGCATATAGTCTATAGATGTGCAATAAGCTTTTAGAATTTTATTTATTTTATTTTATTTATTTTTCCAAATTTGGTAAATTTCCTGAAATGAATAACAATCAATTTTTTTTCTTTCGAGGAATAATTCTGAAAACTAAGAATAAAAAGATATGGTTCCAAATTCGGCAAATTTCCTGAAACTTAAACATGTTAAAGATGAGCAATTTTTAGCCGAGTTGCGACGAAGTCGAACTCGGCTTATAATTTGATGAATGGTGTCTGGGCATCTGGGCGTCAACTTTTGGTTTCCGCATGATATCTTGAGAACCACATGTCATATCCAAATGAAACTTTGCACAGACATGAGTTATGATTAGAGGAAGATCCCTATTGATTTTCAGGTTTGTGCGACAAAGGTCAAGGTCACAACTTCTAAAAATAGAACAAAAATTTGACTTATCCGTTTCCACACAAAATCTGCAGAACCACATCACACATCCAAAATGAAACTTAGCATAGACATGAGTTATGATCAGAGGAGGAAGCCTATCGATTTTGAGGTTTGTGTGACAAAGGTCAAGGTCATAACTTCAAAAAATGTAACAAAAATTAAACATTTCAATGAAGCCTTAAATCACAGGTTTGGTATTATTTGATAACAAAAATAGCTAAAAAAAGTTTTATTGTTCATACAAAAGTAGTTTTTATATTGCTTAAACATGCAAATTCATTTCATAGTTCTAATTATATTCACCAACACTTTTTGGATGTCAATAACATAAAAATAAGATATATTGAAAAGTCAAAATTAAAAAAAGGGAGGTAATAAAACTAAGGGAGGTAATTAATTTAATGTGAAGAAGTATTCAATATTACTAAAAGTCCCTTGCAATGTCCAATAGAAATAAAATGTTAGATGAAAAAATATACATTTGTTTGTAAATCATTGATTTCAGCTATACATATTACATGAATTATAAGGGGAACCCCTGCTCAAATTTTGTTTAAATGGTGGTCTGAAATGGGTTGTAATGGATAGTGGAGCTTTCAGTTGCCATGGAAACCAAACCAAAACACTGAATCTTTAAAAAAAAAAGTGTTCTGCTACATATTTTCTGTCGCATTATAGATTATAAGAGGAACCCCTGCCAAATTTTTTTTATGAAAGGGGACTCGGAATGTTTTGATTTCAGCAATACATATTCTGAACACCTTTTTTTTTAATTTGGGCAGGGGTTCCCCTTATAATCTAGGTAATTCTGCTACATATTTTCTGTCGCATTATAAATTAGATTATAAGAGGAATCCCTGCCAAATTTTTTTATGAAAGGGGACTCGGAATGTTTTGATTTCAGCAATACATATTACCTAGATTATAAGGGGAACCTCTGCCCAAATTGTTTTTGAATGGTGGTTTGAAATGGGTTGTAATGGATCGTGGAGCTTTCAGTTACCATGAACCAGAACACTAAATCTTTGAAAGAAAATTCTGCTTCATATATTTCTTCACAATTTCAGAAATATGTATAAACTAGATTATAAGAAGAACCCCTGCCTTTTTTTTGAAAGAGGGGCTTGAAATGATTTGACTTCAGCAATATTTTATGTAACCTGGATTATAAGGGGAACCCCTGTCCAAATATTTTTATGAGAGGTGGACTGAAATGAGTTGCAATGGATAGTGGAGCTTTTGGTTGCCATGTATACCAAACTAGAAACTGATTTTTTTTTTAGAAAAAAGGCATTCTGATACTTCTTATACAATTTCAGCAATAATAAAAAACTTAATTTTAAGGGGAACCCCTGCCCAAAGATTTTTTTTGGAAAGGGACTTGGATTGTTTTGACTTCATGCAGCTATCAGCAGTATGTATCACCTAGATTATAGCCCCTGCCAAATTTTTAGTCAAGTTAGGACAAAGTCAAACATCCTCAAAAGTTCCATTATAAATCTCTTATTGAAATAAAAGAATTTTTATACTTATATGCAACTTTTTGCCTATCTGATGATGTACTTGTGAAAATAGCAAATCTTCGCAACTCGGCTTTCGCACCTTTGGTGCGTTTTCTGATTTTTGGGAATTCTTGTGAACAATTATGGTTTTTGATTGAATTTTTGTCAAAACAAATATTTTCAAATGGTTACATTTAAAGAATTTTGGTAAATTTCTTGAACCTCAGAGACAAGTAATTTTTCAAAATTCTTGTTAGCAACCATGATTTTTGGTTGATTTGAGTCAAAACAAATATTTTCAATGGTTAGATTAAAAAAAATATTTGATTCCAATTTTGATAAATTTCCTGAAACTCTCAAATATCGGTTTTTCTTGGAATTCTACCTAGCAACCAGAATATTAGTAACATATAAAGTAGTATTGTAGTGTTCAAGTCCTTTACAAAATATTTTGTAAAATCCTTAGAAACAATTTTTGGAAAAATTGAATGTTATGTGCACTGAAGTAGCACGAAGCTAGTATCGACAAAAAAAAATCCCGTCAGACAACATACCAAAAAATTCTGGGATGTCCATAGATAGAACTTATATTTTTCAACTTGTTTATTCAGGAAATGCAATGTTGTGTACCAGTTCTGTTCCAAAATCACCTGCAACTAATGAAACTAGAAAATACTGTATAGAGTACTTTTAAGATAGGGATAACAGATTGACACGGCATTTACACTAGTCAAATTGAATATGACTGAAAAACATGTACAATTGTTACTGGTCTATATTCTAAAACTTAAATTCACTTAAAAAAGACATGTGTCAACTTATTATGAATTTTTGTTCAATTTTTGATAATTTTTATCAATCTTTTTAGATGGTTCTATTTGCTGGATGAAATTGTGGTGTAGATAATTATGACGTGAAAGTATGGCAACCATAAGAAATGACTGAAGATTTACAGAAAGGTAAATGTATCCATGGAAACTGTAGGTAAATAATTACATGCATATATGCAATATAGAAACTAATAAGATAATATACAAAAAAAAGGAGTTTTGTTTTTATTGATTAAGTTTTTGTTATAGCCATTTAGACTTTAAAATTGTCATGAAATAAATATTTTCCAAACTTTTTTATTGGCTTAAATTAAGTGTGTAATTTTACCTTGTTGAGTTACAGATTAAATTGCAGTTTCATTTATAATTCATTCCTTTTGATAGGAGTTATTGCCCCTTGATTTTAAATTTCTGGTCTACATCAAAAACTTCTTCACCTGTTAGTCAAAAAAGCAAGTATTAATCTTTTTTCCTATATAAAGGAAATTTTCTTGAATTTTAAGTAGTCTGAATAAATTTTTGCTAGTCTAAAGTCTCACCCAATTTTACTAGAGGTTAAAGGTGCACTGAATTTCATGAAATAACAGTTTACTGGATTTTTTAGGCAGATGAATTCATGTTGCTCTGACTCTTCTAGCTCAGTTTGTGCCATAAATCAGTATTTTGAAAGAGAATATTTCAAGATAAAGCTCATTCATAATAATTTTCTTGTTTTCAGCCACATGGCTGAAATAAAATATATTCACTTAAATAAAAGTAAGCTCCTTTAAAACTTAAAGAGTGGGTCAAACAAAATTGCATAATATAGAATTGTCCATGTTCTGGACTGTCTTTGCAGTATATATCTACATATTTCTCTTACATATTTTTGTTATAAGATGTTAACAAAAGAAACTTAATGTAAAATAACTATTAATTCTTTAATTTTTATGCCCCGGTCATTAGATGATGAGGGCATTAAGTTTTACCCTTGTCACTGTACGTATGTAGTACGTGCGCCCCTGTTGTTAGGAGATGGGGGCATTAAGTTTTACCCTTGTCCTTCCATTAATATGTCTGAAATTTTTGTCAAGGATTTCTCAGCTTTGGTATAATGAGTTGTACTGTGTATCCTCCGTTCAAGTCCCTCACTCATCTACTTTCTGTTTGACAATAACTTATATTTATAGCCATATACTGAAATTTTTTGTCAAGGATTTCTCAGCTTATGTATATAGTAATGATTTAATATTTGGTGTGAACCTTTGGTATAATGAGTTGTACCATGTCTCCTCTTTTCATGTCTTTCACTCATCTACATGTGCTTTCTGTTTGCTGATATCTATCTGGTGGGGGCATCAGTGTCCCATGGACACAGTTTCTTCTATTATGCCTTCAAGTTGTTGACCTCAAAACACTGGCCAATGTGTATTTATGGTTCAAAAGTGAAAGTGGTTCTATTGGTGTGCGTGTTGAAACATAACAGTTAGTCATGTTATGCATACTAATCATTTTTTTCACAAGATTGGTGTAAATATTGCATCTGTGTTACCTATTGCCATACCATCTATGGTCTTTATTCCAAATAAAATAGAAAAAGAGAAACATTTGTCAAGACATCATATTTCAAAAGATATGAGATATTCATACTCAATCTCATACATGTATCTTTAACTTTTTATACCCCGCCACACGTAGTGGCGTGGTATTATGTGATACCCTCAGTCGTGTGTCCGTCCGTCTGTCCGTCCGTCCGTCCCCCGAAGGTTTCCGACTGATAACTTTTGAACGGAATAACATACAGTCTTCAAACTTGGTATGTAGCTTGTTCACCACAAAACTCAGGTCGAGTTAGAATATGGGTTCAGAGGTCCAAGGGGTTCTGGAGTTATGCCCCTTGATACTTCGAAATTTTGTGAAACGTGGCGGGGTATCATGTAATCCACCATTACTATTTTTATAGTATGCATATACCAGTATATCATGGGTAACCTCATAAATTTTTATGAAAACATTTAAACCTCATCTTGTCACAAAAAACACTAAATAATGTTCAAATTTTCAATAAGAATTGATATTAGATAGGTATAAACATAGATCTTATTGAATGTGTTAGGAAATTAAGATATTTTTACATAAAATAATGATAAAGTATTTTTATCTTTGATCTGTTACAGTATGGAGTAAAGGAGATAAATGTTTGGCCCTGTATCATGAAGATAAGAAATATTACCCAGGATGCATCTTAAAGATTGTCAGGTCACCTGATCTTAAATTAACTGTGCAGTTTGATGGCTATTCAAAAGAGGAGGCAGAAACAGTAGACATTACACAGATAAAACCAGTACCCAAAAAACTTAAACAGAAACCAGGTTTGTTTTACCTCCCGCTTTAGCGGGCGGTATATAGTGATCATGGTGTCTGTCCGTCCGTCCGTCCTTCCGTCCGTTCGTTTGTCCGTCCACCATAGGGTACATACTTTGTGGCAACAACTCCTCCTAGACCACTTGGTAGAATTCAATGAAACTTTCACAGAATGTTCATTACATATTGCCATTGTGCACCAGCTATTTAAAAATTTGATTTTACTTGAATTTTTTTTTTTGTGAATTTTTTACATCTGGAATCAAATGGGGGAGCGGGGGGTATGTTTTTGTGAGCTTTGCTCACAGTTATTCTAGTTTCTCTTGTTATTATGGGATGTCTTTNTTGTCCTTAAAATGGAAAAGGGATTGGTCAAGAATCAAATCAAGTCAGAAAAAATTATATGGAAGTGACCATTTTTCAAGGTATTTATTGTTTAAAAATGGCGGGAAAAGGCTTTCTCTTACTTTTACCTTCTTTAACATTGGAACATTGTGGTCTACTTTCATACATGTACATGTATTTAAAATGGAAAGGGAATCTAAAATATAATGAAAGTACTTGTAAATTTACTTACCTTTCATGAGCTACTGAATCTACATACCTGTCAACCTCCAATGACCCAAAATCTGGTCATGACCTGCATTGGATAGTAAAAAATCTGGTCATAACGGGTGACGAACTTTTTTCATCCCAATTATTCTACATGTATTATAAATTTGCAACAAACTTTTTTCAACCTAATTATTTACTTATCAAGCAATTTATTTACATACTTTAATCCTCATTTACTACCTTCTTATAAACAGCAGACATGATATTTAAATTTCATGTCTATTTAATACCTTTGGCTTTGTTTCACCTTTTCTGATTAAGATTTTTTACTTGGACCAAAACTGGGCATGATGTGTCAATTTTAAAATCTGATCTAAAATCATTGTAGATCATTGTAACTGTCAGAAAAGTTCACTGTCTGAATTACATCACCAGGTCGCTTGATTTCACCCAATGCCCCAATCAAACTTTTATTTCCACCGCAAATGTTAACACTTGTGAAGCTTTTCCGTTTTGTGGGGTTGTTGACAACGGCAACATTGCTGGTACAGAAATCGGTCTTTTCCATTGAGTTGAAGAAATTCCCAGTACACTCAATGCGTGTAGTTATCTTAAAAACGGCTCATCAAACTCCATAACAGCTTAATTATAACAATAAGAGACAGTATTCCATACCGATAGAGAGTAAAAAAAACACAACCGGAAATGTAAATACGAACATTAATACACAAAACGTTACCGGAAATCAAATCCGGGTGGACACGGGTGACGACTTCGATTCTCGGGTTATTTAACAACCCGATTGGGTTACTACATTTCATCGGGTGACAGGTGAAAATATCGGGTCTGACCCGCAGAAATCGGGTGAGTTGACAGGTATGAATCCATTTATCTGGTTTGAAAGGAAAAGTGAAGGTAATGGGTGGAAATATACTCTAAATGAAAGGGTAAAAAGAGAGAAATCCAAAAATGCTGACACATATCTAAAAATGTGACCTTTCTGTATAAGTACATTTGCCTAGTATTTACTTTTCATAAAAAAATCTAATAAACTTTTTTAAGCAACTAGATTTTTCCTCAGCAGGATGAACTTTGTTTATATCCCTGTTTACATGCACAAGATTTACACCAGTATGTAAATTTACATGTGTGTAAAACTGCACCAGTATGTAAAAGTATTTTTGCTATGCCTTTACATGGATTTAATCTGAGGTGTGTATTTTCGTTGAGAAGACCAATGATAAAGGGTAGAAAGGGCTGAAAAACATGCAAAGAACTAAAAGTTTTCATGAGTTATTGCAAATTTGTAGATTGATACAGAAAAGCATACAGCTGCATTGTATTTTTTTTTACTTTTTCAATCAGTTAAATTTCACGCATTATAGGCCAAAAATGCAATATCAGACAAATTGGACGGAGAAGTATGAATTTTATAGAGATAACAGTTCATTGTGCGTACATCAGTTTCATGGTTTCAATCAAGCTGCAAGACCCTTTTCTTCTGTTTAATGGACAGAAGCTGTATTTTGCATAGTGTGCATTTTTCAGTTTGCGTTTACATGCACAAAATACATACCATGTAAATTTACACATGTGCAAATATACATTTACACTTGCCCCTGACCTCATGCAAATTTTCACCCTTTGTTAACTTTGCACACGTATGCAGTTGCGTTTACATGCAGTATTTGCACACTAGTGCAAATTTGCATACCTATGTAAAAGTACACAGGTGTGCAAAACTGTGCATGTAAATGGGGTTTAACTTATTTTAATTTTGTCTCATCAAGATTAACATAGAATTTGATGATTCCATTTCAGATGCTGCAGATGTGACTATAATATCTGAAGAAAACAGTGATGCATTATTTAAACCTTTGTGTGGAAAAGAAGAAAACAAATATTTGGAGTAAGTTGTTTAAAGCAATATGAGCTGTATTTTATTAGCTCACCTGGCCAAAGGCCATGTGAGCTTTTGCCTTCACTCGGCATCCGTTGTCGGTCCGTCCGTGAACTTTTATTCAAAGATCTTCTTCTCTGAAACTTCAGGGCTAATATTAACCAAACTTGGCCTGAATCATCACCAGGGTATGCACTTTCAAGTTTGTGATTTTTATGTCCGTAGACCAAACAACATGGCCGCTGTTATTTCTAAAAATAGAATATAGGGGTAAATTTCTGTTTTTTGCAAATAACTCAAAAACCATTACAGATATCGAAAATCTGACGGGCAAAAAGGATCAGCATGATGAGATCTACCCAACCTGCAATTTTGGAGAATATCTGATAATCGGTCCTGGAGTTATTGCTCTTTTTAGCTCACCTGGCCATGTGAGCTTTTGCCATCCCTTGGCGTCCATCGTCCGTTGTCCGTCCGTTAACTTTTATTCAAAGATCTTCTCTTCTGAAACTATTGGGCCAATACTAACCAAACTTGGCCTGAATCATCACCAGGGTATGCTCTTTCAAGTTTATGATTTTTATGTCTGTAGACCAAACAACATGGCCGCTGTTACTAAAAATAGAACATAGGGGTAAATTGCTGTTTTTTGCAAATTACTCGAAAATCATTACAGATATCAAAATTCTGACATGGGTTAAAAATGATCAGCATGATAAGATCTACCTGCCCTGCAATTTTGGAGAATATCCGTTTACTCGTCTTGGAGTTATTGCCCCTTTTCCGTAAAATTTTCAGTTTTTCGTTACTTCTGGTCTTATATATTAAAATTGATGGAAGATAGAAGTGAAGTTTGTATTACAAAAATGGTCAGCATAGTAAGATCTACATGTCCTGCAATTTTTAAGAAAATCTGACAACCCACATAGGAGTCATTGCCTCTTTTTCTTTGAATTTTCACAATTTTTGAACGTTTTAAGTTTTATTTCAAAAACTGTTTGAGATTAAGGTTAAATGTGAATTGCAAAAGTGTTGAGGTTTTCCAGAACTACAATTTTTCTACATATGTCCAGCAGGTTTGCATCTAATCCAAGATGGCCACCAGCGGGGAAAATAGTTAAACATAGGACCCTATGGGAAATGCATTCAAAGATCTTCTCCTCTGAAACCACTGAGCCAATGGGGACCAAATTTTGTCACAATAGTCCTTGGGTGGTCCCCTTTAAAGTTTGTGATTTTTGCATTTGTACCTCATCCAAGATGGCTGCCAGCATGGAGCACAGTTTAACATAGGGA
>MJUU01017988.1:58927-69155 GCA_002080025.1 Modiolus philippinarum
TGTAAATTAAAAAAATGTTCAGCATATCAAGATCTACATACTCTGAAATTTTGAAGAAAATCCAAAGGCCTGTGAATGATTTATTGGCCGTTTTTCACCAATTCAACCCCCCCTCCAATGCCATATGGTTATGGGTTATTTCCCTTTAAATTCCCTTTAAATTCTGTGTTCAAATCTTCTTTGGTTAACTTTTCTCTTTAAAGCTGTAGAGAAATTCCCTTTTATCACTTTATTTAAAAAATTATTTCTTATATAATTTAGAGAAAAAACAGTGTTTTTGTGCAAATTTCTGCAATTTTTTGCAAAAATACTTTCTTAATCTTTACCTTATTTCATGTTGTAATGATTTTCCTATATAAACATATTGTGTATATTACAGGTACTCTAGTGTGTTATCACTATGAATTCTGCTGACATGAATGTTGAATTAGTTTATCAGCTTCATTGATTGCTTAATGTTAAAAATATTAGTAAAAAAAAACGTGAAACCACTGAATGGATTTGAACGGATTTGAACAGAACTTGGCATTAATGATGCTAATGAGGTGCTGACTATAATATATATATATGTATTGTGACTTTTATGCCTAAATGTCATCCAACATAGCCATCTGCGGGGAACTTAATTTATTACTCGACTGTATGGAAAGAGCATATAAAGAATTTTTTATCAGAAACAACTTGGCTAGTCACAATGTATCTTAGATGGTCCCCTTCAAAACAGATGTCCTTCAAGTCTGCACCTCATGCAAATTGGCTACCAATGGGAAACATAGTTTAATATAGGAGTGCATTCAAAGATATTCTTCTTTAAAACCATTTGGCCAGTTGGAAATGAACTTTGGCACAATACTTAATTTTCTTTAAAATTATGTCCTGCAGATCCATCCCTTATCCAAGATGGCATGCAATAGGGAAAATAGTTAAATTAAAGTTGGATCATATAACATAAATGTTTATTTACATAGTTTGAAAATGAGACCCTTTAACATATAAGTTGATTTGAAGTTATGTATTGGCCATGGTCCAGGTGAGCGATACAGGCTCTTGAGAGCCTCTTGTGTTGATTCCTTGTGCAATGATCTTTTTTTTTCAAAGAAATAATTTAAAGCGTTGATATTGTGAAATCAAACTGTTGGAGAGACACACTTTTTTCATTGTAATCTTCTTGAAAAGTTGTTTTCAAAGTGTTGTCATGAAATTTCTCTAATGCTTATGATTTTTGTGTAAAATTTCAAATAGGTTAAAAAAGGATGAATTTTATTGTCTGATTTTCATTGGAACTTCTTCTGAAGTCAGAAGCTCTTTTTTGAAGATTATATCATTGTGTCCATACTTGTATTGTGTCCACACTTGTAGTGTGTCCACCTGTATTGTGTCCACGCCAGCTTAAATTTGCAATTACCATATCGATTCAGGGTTCAAAGAGTGGGGGTATATTTGGCTGCCATTCGTCGACAGCTCTTGTTACCGTCTGATATCCACAGTTTAAAAAAATTACTGTAGAATAATAAATACCACCTGACTATCTCTACACTAATGGAAATAGTTCATTTTAAACTGATATGAAATAAATTGGAATAATCTACAGCCAGAAATAAACTTGACTTGAAACAAACACAGTAAACAATCTTCTTAAGTGTGTTTCGTTATAACATAACATAAAAGTACAATGTGTATGCAAAAAAAAAGCTTGTCTTCATCATTTTATCAACATGATAAAAACAAAAAGGATAAAAACAAATTAAATTTAATGCCACTAACATCAGAAACCAATTATCATTTTCAACAGAACTTAAAATTCCAATAAGTCATTAGTCTTTTACAATAAATATAGATTTACAACTACATGTAAATATTTGTTAATGATTTTCAGTGAACATGGCTGCAGGACTATAAAGCAAAATTCTCAAATGCAGCAAAAAATAAAATGCATAAATATTCTTGGAATTGAACATAAATATTGAATTCTTCAATATTTTACAGGAAAAAGATTGCAGAAGAGAAAGACATTTCAGAAAATGAACCTGTTTACTTTGAGATAAGTCAGGATACGTTTGACTCACAGAGACCATCAACATCAAAAACAGCCCTGAAACATACTAATAAACCTTACTACCTCAGTGATTCAAGTGATGATTTCTCGGAATATAACATATCCTCACATCAGAGTAAAAGCTGTAGTGAGAAGTCACGCCAGGACAATAATAAGACCAATTTAATTCACAAGCCAGATTCAAAGAAATGTCTAAATAGTTCTACAGATACTACAGATGGAGAGAATTCGGATTTTAAAGGAGACGGTAAATTTTATAGTTTAAGTTTGATATTAGAACATAATATAGTTAGCATTACATGTTGAGTGGTCTGTAAATATTTGTTTTCATTAATTATACCCCACGCAACGAAGTTGCGGAGGGTATAATGTTTTTGACTGGTCCATGTCGTCCGTCTGTCTGTCCGTCTGTCAGTCCGTCCATCCTGTTCTTGTCACTGAAACTCCTCTGTAACCGCTTGACGGATTGTTTTCGTATTTGGTAGGATTGTTGGTCATGATGTGTAGATGTGCATACCATACCGCCATAGTGATTGGATAATTTTTTGGGAGTTATGGGACTTAGACTATTTTCATTTAAAATACCAAAGTATCATCTTGTCACTGCAACTCCTCTGAAATAGCCAAATGGATTGCTTTTATATTTGGTAGGGTTGTTGGTCATGATGTGTAGATGTGCATACTTTACTGCCTTATTGATCAGATTATTTTTATGGGAGTTATTGGACTTGGACTATTTTCAGCTAAAACAGCAAGTATCATCTTGTCACTGTAACTTCTCTGAAACCGCTTAATGGATTGCTTTCATATTTGGTAGGGTTGTAGGTTATGATGTGTAGATGTGCATACTATACTGCCTTATTGATATGATTATTGAGTTATTGGACTTAGACTATTTTCAGCTAAAACACCAAAGTATCATCTTGTCACTGCAACTCCTCTGAAACCGTTTAATGGATTGCTTCATACCTGCCAAGTGACCTGCCTGACCTGCATTTGCTGGGTCACACCCATAAAAATGTCCCTTCACCCGCCAGTAAGCATGACCTGCCGCGGGTCACCGTTTTCACCGGCAAAATTGATCAGGTGAAATTGTCATGCATGTCCATTTATTGATTTGTGTCAATCAAATGAAGTAGCATTCTGATAGGTAAACAAGTTAATTAGACTGTGTGATTAGGGCAATAATTAGGACAGGTGTTGCTTATATAGTAATCAGTAAGCACTGGCAATGATTACAAAGAATCTACACAATCTTTTCTGATACGAAAATGTTTATAAATATTGCGAATAACCTCCCTTGATTAATTTTCCATTTTATAAAAATGGCCCTAAGATTTTGATGTTGACACTAATAAATACCCCAAATTATCAAAATATCTTAAAAAACATTTAAGTTTTTGTCTTAAATAGTATCTTGGGTATTTCTCCACAGATATCATTTTATTTTCATGATGTTAAAAATAAATGATTATAGCTGTTTAATCAATTTCTTGCCTTTGCAACAGATAATCATCCTCATTTTGTGAATGAAATTCCAATGAAACAATAGCAGATCTGAGAATCACTGTTCAGTGTGGTCAAATACACTATAGAACATTGCAATATAACACAACACTTAGTTATTGATAAGAAATAGCATAAATTGCCAAAATCTGATCGCAATGCATATGCTTGGTATTTAGTTTTAATTGTCTGAAGCAGTTTAACTATGAAAATATGCCGTCACATGCTATGACCCAACATCTGAATACACAATATTGGGTCATGACCCACCACAGTACTTTTGGAGGTTGGCAGGTATGATTGCTTTCATATTTGGTAGGATTGTTGGTCATGATGAACTATACTGCCATATTGATAGGAGTTATTGGACTTAGACTTTTTTCAGCTAACTCCAAAGTATCATCTTGTCATCGCAACTCCTCTGAAACCCCTTCATTTATCTTGTGCAGAATTATTGTGCATATATCAAAGATGTACATGCTACTTGGATTTTGATTTTTGATAATTTTTACAAAATCACACATTGATGAACTTTGTCATTTTTTATACCTTCTGCTTTAGCAGGTGGTCTATAGTGATCATGGTGTCTGTCCATCCGTTTGTCTGTTCGTTCGTTCGTTTTTTCGTCCGTTTGCCATAGGGTACCTACTTTGTTGGGGCAACTGCTCCTAGAACACTTGATGAAATTCACTAAATCTTTCACAGAATGTTCAGTACATATTGCCATTGTGCACCAGCTATTTGAAAATTTGGTTTGATTTTTAGAAAGGTTGCATTGCTTTCTAATGTCATGACCCTGTCAGTTGAAATGCACTATGAAGAAAAACAGGTGCTTCAATTTGAAAAACCAGATTGACCAAAATCATATTTTTGAATTTAGACAATGATTTAGTGAGAAAATAAAGTAATTCACACAGATTTGAAAGAATTTGGTGACAATTTAAAGGAATTATTCAAGAAAAACGATTGCACACCCCCTTAACGGAAAATTTATCATCGGTAAACTTCGGGTGATTTCGGAAGAATAGTTTGTCATTCAGGCCTCGACAATACCATTTGTCCGATTGCCCGGGACAAGTTGAAACGCCTGTTGGACAAGTGAAATTTAGAAGTCACTTGTCCGTCGGGACAAGTTAAAATATTTGTCAAACAAGGATTTCAATTCCCCAATAACAATGCATAATGAAGAAAATTCATGAAGATCCCTCTAAAAATAAATTTTTTATCATGAACTATTGAACAAAGAACGAAAATATTGACCGATTTCAACGTAAACATTTACGTTTTCACTCGTGTCCGCCATTTTGATAATACCGATTGTTAGACGAAACGAAATAAAAATACGAATTCCTAAGCGAAACGAAATTTGAAAAAAAGAAATGTACTGGTACTCCTTCATATTATTGACATTGATGGAACAGTTTGATTTTACTTGAAAACGACCAGACACATTTACAATTTGCTTTTCAATTTATTTGAATTCAATGCAAGTGAAAATCATGAAAGTAGCATGTCTTCCCAAAGTATCTCATTATCTTGAAATCTGTGTAATAGGAAGACTGAATGATGAAACATCTACAGACAGGTCCCTAAAAAACATGCATGAATCCCCATTCTTGCATTTATTGTTACTTCTGTATATTTCAAAGAATATCTGTAAACTCAATCAAGTTTGATAAGTCTTTCCATAAAACAACTATTTCAGTAATATCTAGCATCTATTAATGTGAAATACCAGATTTTCACAAATATATGTACATACTTGCCTACTGATTTACTTAAGAATATCTAGGTATAGCTAGAAAATTTTTATGCCCCTGCGACAAAAAGTCGGGGGCATATTGTTTTACCCTTGTCCGTCTGTCTGTCCGTTCGTTCGTCCATTCGTTCATCCGTCCGTCCGTCCGTCCGTATGAATGAAAAACACAACTATTCATGTTTTTTAGAAAGTTTGCAAACAAATTCCAACTACTGCATAGGAATCTAACTTACAATAAGTAGATGTTCACACACATGTCTTTTGGAATATTCAAAATGGCCGCGGTTGCCGTGGAAATTGAAAAAAGGCGGGAAAATTCAAAGTGCCTCAGATTTGATGAAACTTGACTAGAAGGTTGTCTAGCACTCATAGAAATGATTTTGGGTCTCAGAATTTTCAAAATGGCTGCCGTTGCCATGGAAACTGGAAAAAGGCGGGAAAATTCAAAGTGCCTCAAAATGAATGAAACTTTACAGGAAGATTGCCTAGCAGCCATAGAATTGATTTTTTGGCTCAGAATTTCCCTTTTATATATTTTGGAAAAAGGGGAGGCATATCATTGTGTCCATACTTGTACTGTATCAACACCTGTATTGTGTCAACACACACTTAAATATGCACTTGCCATATTGATTCAGGGTTCAATGAGCATGGGGCATAATTGGTTGCCATTCGACGACAGCTCTAGTTCAAGTTCTTTTGTCTTTAGTTTATCATGTTTAATGTACTCTTTTTTAACTACATAAGCCTATGTCAGTATGTATCATCTCTATATAAAATAACCAATACACTTTTTTCTTTGATATTTATTATTCTTTCTGATACTCTTTTTTGGATATTCAGTCAAATATTTCGGACAAGTTAAAATTTCATTCGGACAAGTAAATCTCCAGAGGTACTTGTCCAAAGGGACAAGTTTGAAAAAAGTCATTGTAGAGGCCTGTCATTGCACGGAATCTTCAACGGATTAAATAAAGTGCATCTTTGCTAATATAATTGATATCCTGCAATTAAAATGGATAAAACGTTCTAACGTTGAAATGATTTTACATAAACACGAGAGCGTTTCGGTTGCTTGAACGGCATGTAAATTTCTGATACGGACGCATGGGCAACAGGTGCTGATTTCACAAAATGAAAGTAGAATTGACGAAAGCTTAGTTCAATGTGTGAGTTTTGTGTTTCACTGTCTGTGCATTGTCAGACTGCTTTTTTGACAAGCTATGTTTTTAACGGTCCGAAGATTTGTTTTAACTCGTTAACGGAAGTCGTGTAGCTCTAGGCTTTAGAAGCCTTATTTTTTTTCATCACTGAAATGAAACGACCTGTTGCTGTTGCTTGTTCGATTACTTTTAGTCCACATTAATATCATTAATCCTTGAAAATTCTAGTCTTTATGTAGTCACTGGCTTGTCAGGAATTTTTATACCCCGGATCTTTAGATCGGGGGCATATTGTTTTTGCCCTGTCTGTCTGTCTGTCTGTCCACAACTTTAACCTGGCTTATAACTATTAAACCAGATATGATAGGAACTTCATATTTGGTATGTGTATTGATCATGTGAAGCTGAACACTATTATGCAAATTTCACTGAGGTCAGGTCAAAGGTCAAGGTCACAGGGGTCAAAAGGTCAAAATCTAAATTTTGCTATAGCTCATTAATTTCAATTGCTAGACACTTGATATTCTATATGTGAATAGATCTTGCAAAGCTTAATATAAATCCATCAAAAAAATTTGGGTCAGATCAAAGGTCAAGGTCACCGAGTTCAAATTTGAAAACTTTAACATTTCCTATATCTTTTCAACCAGATGTGATAGGACCTTCATATTTGGCCTGTATTTGGCCTGTATATTGTTCATATGAAACTGAACAGCCTTATGCAAATTTCACTGAGGTCAGGTCAAAGGTCAATGTCGCAGAGGTCAAAAGGTAAAAATCTAAATTTTGCCATAGCTTGTTAATTACAATTGCTAGAGGCTTGATATTCCATATATGAACAGATCTAATGAAGCTAAGTACAAATCCATCAAAAAATTTCAGCCAGGTAAAAGGTCAAGGTCACTGAGTGCAAATTTGAAAACTTTAACATTGCCTATATTTTTCCAACCACATGTGATAGGACCTTCATATTTGGCCTGTATATTGGTTATATGAAACAAAACAGCATTATGCAAATTTCACTAAGGTCAGGTCAAAGGTCAAGGTCACTAGGTCAAGGTAACAGAGGTCAAAAGGTCAAAATCTAGATGTTGCTTTTAGCTTGTTAATTACAATAGCAAGAAGCTTGATATTCTATATGTGAATAGATCAAATGGAGCGTAGTACAAATGTCTACTTAATCTTAATTTCTAGTGATGCCAATTTTAGCATTAATTTTGTGTTGAAGACATGGCTTCTACCAGGGGCACAGTGTTTCACAAACACATCTTGTTATATGTTGTGACTGTACTATTTATCTTTTTTCTTTTCAATATTTGTAACACTCTTTGATAGTAAACAAGTGTGGATAGTTTACTGCACACTTTTATAGCAAAATAGAAAGGATAAACGACAAGAGGAGCTTGTACCAAGTCTATTTAAATCTTTGAAAGCAACCTTTCTATAAGGGCTTTAAGCACTTTGATTTGTATGATATTGCTTATAGGGTACTTTTGGACTTCAATAATGCAGGATTTTCTGATTATGTAGTGGCGTGGGGTATGTTAGCTTGCTCACTAAGGTTCTTTAATTTGTTTTGTTTAATAATAATAATTAATGACCAGGAATGCAAGAATTTTATTATATATTTTACCTAGCATTAGATAGTTTTGCTGAGAGAAACCTTGTTTGGGTTGAAACTTTTGTTCATTAATTATAGCACTGAAACATTCTGTCTTTATTCTATAGAGGAAGACATAGAATATGATAGAAAGTTGGACTGTTCTTCCGTAAATGATGATTTGCAGTGTGAGATGACTCATGTGAGATCAATGCACGCGACCTCATCTCCCATGGGTAAATGACCAACCAAAAGTGTTCATTTCTGTGATACAACAATAGTAACCATAACTAAATGTTTGTCACAAAACACCTGATGTCACAATATAAGGTACACTCAAATAACAACGATGTTACTCGAACAGTATAGGTTGCAAGATGATTCTTGTCGTATTTTATGGAAGAAATAGCTACTTACATTTGATCAAAATCAAAGATTGGAATGTAAGAAATTCTACATCTTATTCTCTCGTTTCGCTAGGCTCCACTTGAGAAAAGACAGCATTTCTTACATTCGTGAAAGATACCCGATCTTTGATCTGCTCTCATGTGAGAAGCTATTGATCTTTGATTACAAAAAAGGTATTATAATTGTATCTATTTATTTCAACACTCACCATTTTCAGTGACAAGAATAATATTATATATCAGCACTGTTGCTTAATTGTTGACCGTTAGGTATGCCTTCTATTGTGACATCATGTGATTCATGATATGATCCTCCTGCATGTGTCATAAATATTAACACTTCATTCATAATGTGAGATCATGTAAATTCATCTCTATTCACTTGCATTAACCTGAAAACAACTACATTGTATTTTCAGAGCAATGGTTGTTGGAATTATTTTATTCTCAAAATTTCAATAGGTTTTCCCAGATTCATATAAAGTCACATCTCTTAAGATTTCATATGAAAGCTTAACAATTGCATGTTTGCACAGTTCCCTATATATTCTTTGTAAATATAGCTAGAAAATACTGAATTTGGCCTGATTTTCCAAGCCTGATAATTACATAACAGGAAAAGATGATCGGTGACATATTATTTTTGTGTGGCGTACTGTAAGCAGAGTCAACACATAGGGATTACTATCCGTCGTCTATCGTCCTGCGTCATACTGCGTCATCTGTCAGTTTTTTAATCCGTAACTCCTTCAAAACACAAGTTGGATTCCAACCAAACTTTCAGGATATGTTTTTTATTTCTAATATATAATTTGGACAAATGAGTTAAGACTTACAAAATATCATAAAATAAAAAAAAAATTATCTGATATTTTTATTAAAAGTATGAAAAAATTCATCAAGAATAACAGCACAATGGTATCAGATCAATGTGAAGTGGGTTTCAATTTCATCCTCAAAATTTTGTTATGAGCATACAGCTGGAATTTGAAGACTACTTTTAAAATATTACAGTGAATTTATAGACTAATGACAAACACATGCAAGCAGGAAAAAATTACCTGTCTGAGCAATGTCAGATGTCATAAAACTGAAATTTTTTTTATCTGTTACAGGTTTTGATGATTATGATTTAGAAAAGCCAAGATTCAAATTTACACCATCAGCAGCTAAAGTTCCATACAAGTTGTCTGGGCCAGATGATGCGACAGTAATTCAGGTATTAATCTTATTGCTATACTGATAGATATAAGCAAGACATTGTAATAAGTAGGGGTATTAGATAATGAGCTTATCACATAGGTAATCCACAGTTTTTAATAGAAAATCCAGATTTGATGCTGCATTGACATGTTTATTATATAGATATTTGTTAAAGACTGCAATTATCTTGTGATATATATGAACATGTATCAGATTACTCTCCATTTTTTACATGGGTCACCAACAGTGGCAGCAGGTCTTGGAGCCACTCGACTCCGTCCATCCGTCTGTCCACCCATTATGCTTTGGGAGTATCAATATAGTGTAATCTGAAACTCAGACACCTTTAACCCGATATTTCTGAAACTTTGCACAGTTGGTCTTGACACATTAACCCTTTACCACTCAGAACTTTTCGTGAAAATATGCTGTTTTCGAATGTTTGCAAATTTATGTTAATAATATGCAAATGAGCTGGATGCTGATAAAGATACCTATTGTCTTGTATAAAGGCAAGTACGCCGAGCTGGGGGA
>MJUU01017988.1:81880-98509 GCA_002080025.1 Modiolus philippinarum
CATGACTGTTTTAGCGACAAGCAGGGACGGGCGAGACATCTATTAGGGTCCACTCTTGTTTTATATTTAGTCCGATTTTGATGCAATTTTTTCCAAAGGATTCCTTATGAAAAATTATCATAGCGCTCTACTATTAGATTTTTGGTAACTTGTTTCTTTACCAAGCTATGAGGGGCCCAAAGGGGGCCAAAATCATAAATTTACAGATACCCTAAAATTTTTATTTTTCATCTGATTTTGATGGGATTTTTTTCTTTGGATTCCTCTTGATGTAAGCTATTAGTGGTATGTCAAAGTATTTGGTGTAGCTCTTACTGTTTCCAAGCTATGAGGGGCCGAACGGGCCAAAATTGTAAATTTACAGATAACCTAAAATTTTTATTTTTCATCGGATTTCAATGGGATTTTTTTTCTCTGGATTCTTCTTGATGTAAGCTTTCAGTAGTATGGCAACAGATTTGGTGTAGCTCTTACCGTTTCCAAGCTATGAGGGTTCAAAGGGGCCACAACTGCAAATTTGCAGATTGCCTGAAATTTTTATTTTTCATTCAATTTCGATGGGATTTTTTTCTTTGGATTCCTCTTGATGTAAGCTTTCAGTAGTATGTAAATGGATTTGGCGTAGCTCTTACCGTTTCCGAGCTATAAGGGTTCAAAGCGGCCACAACTGCATATTTGCAGATTGCCTGAAATTTTTATTTTTCATCGCATTTCGATGGAATTTTTTTCTTTGGATTCCTCTTGATACAAGCTTTCAGTATTGTGTCAACGGATTTGGCGTAGCTCTTACCGTTTCCGTGCTATTAGGGTTCACAGGGGCCAAAACTGCAAATTTGCAGATTACCTAAAATTTTTATTTTTCATCGCATTCTGATGGGATTTTTTTCTTTGNNGAGCTATAAAGGGTCAAAGAGGAATCATAAGGAGTCATAAGGGCTAATTTTTATTTTCCCTAGTTTGTGTCCAGCTAATTACTGGGTCAATCTCCTTATTGCGTCCATATAATTATTGTGTCAAGCTCTTTTGTTTGTCCATACTCACTTTAAATTACACTTTTTCAAATTTCAGTGGACGACATGCTGCGGCCGTATCATGCTGCGCTCAGAGTAGCCCTTTATTTTCAAAATTTTGGTAGTGGGTGATACAAAAAATTTCAGAATTGAGATTGTGGGTGATACTTACTTTATCCAAGAGCAACCACACTTCATAAGATGGGTAAACACATTGCTTTGTTTTGCGTATTGATTTATCGAAATGCTCAGCCAATTAATTTAGGGTTAAGAGACTTTTGCAATTAACAGGATTGCGTTTAACATGGAATCAACTGATATATGAGAATTTATAGATTTCATATTTATTTTAGATGTCTGATAATAAAAACAAGCTTATTGATGAAGAATGTGTACCTAAGGACCCCTTCCTAATTATTGGCCCTGGAAGTGTATTATACAACTGGATAGATGAATTAGAAACCTGGGGATACTTCACTGCTGGGTAACATTCTTTAATTGAATCTACAATAAATCTACAGCTCTGCCTTTCTACATCAAAATATGATTTATTTGTCAGGTTTGAAATATTTTCCTTTTGTAGGCATTATATACTGTGTACAACCGTTACCGTGAGGTAGTAGCTCCACGGCATGAGGGAGTAGATTTTTGTCCCCCGCCTTTCGCGAAAGCGGGGGACTATAGAATTCGCCTTTCCGTCATTACGTCATTCCGGATGTCGTTTCCGGATGATAACTTGAGTATTCCTTGCCCGATTGAAACAAAACTTATACAGATGGAAGGAATAGGGAAGGGCAAGAACCCTATTGATTTTGGGGTCAGTAGGTCAAAGGTCAAGGTCACAATTTCTAAAAATAGAATTTATTGCACCAAAATTTGGTCCGTGTTGGAAATTTTTATTTTTTATCCGATTTAGATGGGATTTTTTCCATTAGATTCCTCTCAATAAATGCTTTCATACATTTGCCAACAGATTTCTGGTATCTCTTACCGTGTTCAAGATAATTGGGGTCAAAGGTGTTGGGGGGGTGGGGGTTTCGGGATGTCGTTTCCGGATGATAACTTGAGTATCCCTTGCCCGATTGAAACAAAACTTATACAGATGGAAGGAATAGGGAAGGGCAAGGACCCTATTGATTTTGGGGTCAGTAGGTCAAAGGTCAAGGTCACAATTTCTAAAAATAAAAAACTCCATTCATCTAACATACAACTCTAAGGCGGGGGACCTTGAGCACTGCTCTATTTTTTTGCAGGCGGGAGTAGAATTTCCTAGCAATTTTTCATAACATTAGTTAAGTAAGCTTCGCAATTTTTTAAGTACACATTTAGGCCATGAAAAAAAATTTATTGGTTCTCAGGCCCTCCCTCATCTAGTTGGAGGCTTGATAAAAGCCCCTCATTGACCCTATCTTTTGCCATTTAAATAAAATAAAAATAAAAAATCACCTCCCTCACTACATTTTTGATGGTTTTTACAATGTAAAAAGCTGCCTCATCTATTTTTTGGCAAATAAAAAGATAAAAAAAAATCACCTCCCTCCCACATCTGTTTCAATGAAAAATGGCCTGAGAACCAATGAATTAACTTTGTATGGCCTTACTTATAAATCTAATATGCTACAGAACTTCTCAGTTATTATGCTTGTTGATTGTGTTATTAATAATCCAGCAGATGATTTCATTTTCTCAAACATCTCAGACTTTAAGATTTGTACAAAAAACTGTTTTATGACCTCGTACAGCAAATTTATGCAAATTTCATTAAGGTAAGGTCAAAGGTCAAGGTCACAAGGGACAAAAGGTCAAAATCTAGATTTCACTACAGCTCGTCAATTACAATTGCTAGAGCTTTAATATTCTATATGTGAGAAGATCTAATAGAACTTAATACAAATCCACCAAAAAATCAGGGACAACAGGTCAAAGGTCAAGATCACTGAGTGCAAATTTGAAAAACTTTTAAAAAGCTTTAACATTTCCTATATCTTTTCAACCAGATGTGATAGGACCTCCATATTTGGCCTGTATATTGATCATATAGAGCTGAAAACCATTATGCAAATTTTATTGAGGTCAAGTCAAAGGTCAAGGCCACAGAGGTCAAAGGTTAAAATATAGATTTTGCTTTTAGCTCATTAATTGCAATTGCAAGAGGCTTGATAATCTATATATAAATATATCTATTGAAGCTTAGTACAAATTTACCCAAAAATCAGGGTCAGGTCAAAGGTCAAGGTCAGAGAGGTCAAAGTGTCAGAATCTAGAATTTGCTCTTAGCTTGTTAATTACAATTGCTAGAGGCTTGATATTCCATTTGTGAATAGATCTAATGGAGCTTAGTACAATTTCACCGATTTTCATGGTGTAAAGGAATCTTTATACATGTTGTACATGTATAATGTCCACTAAACCTTAATTTCTAGTGTATATTGCAATTTTTAGCATTAATTTTTTTATTATGCCCCCGCGACGATAAGTCGGGGCATATTGTTTTACCCTCGTTCGTCCGTCCGTCCAAGGGGGTACATGGTTTGTCCGCGCAACTCCTCCTACAGTTTTTATGCTAGAAAGTTTTTATTTTGCAGATCATTTGTACATATATTGAAGGTGTGCATGTGATAAGGATTTTGATTTTGGTGCGTTTTTGTCAAAAATATACATTGTTGAACTTAGTCATTTAAAGTGTATTTGTGATAGAGGGTACATAGTTTGTCCGCGCAACTCCTCCTACAGATTTGATGCTAGTAAGTTTTTATTTTGCAGATCTTTCGTACCTATATTGAAGATTTGCATGTGGTAAGGATTTTGATTTTGGTGCATTTTTGTCAAAAATATACATTGTTGAACTTAGTCATTTTTGAGGTGATTTTTCATAGAGGGTACATAGTTTGTCCGCGCAACTCCTCCTACAGTTTTAATGCTAGGAAGTTTTTATTTGGCAGATCATTCGTACCTATATTGAAGATGTGCATGTGGTAAGGATTTTCATTTTGGTTAATTTTTGTCAAAAATATACATTGTTGAACTTTGTCATTTTTTAGTGATTTTGTGATAGAGGGTATATAGTTTGTCCGCACAACTCCTCCTACAGTTTTGATGCTAGGAAGTTTTTATTTTGTAGATCTTTCGTACCTATATTGAAGATGTGCATGTGGTAAGGATTTTGATTTTGGTGCATTTTTGTCAGAAATATACATTGTTGAACTTAGTCATTTTTAGGGTGATTTTGTAATAGAGGGTACATAGTTTGTCCACGCAACTCCTCCTACAGGTTTGATGGTAGGAAGTTTTTAGTTTGCAGATCATTTTTACCTATATTGAAGATGTGCATGTGGGAAGGATTTTGATTTTGATGCATTTTTGGAAAAAATACACATTGTTGAACTTAGTCATTTATTGGATGAATTATTAATACAGGGTACACAGATTGTCCAAACAACTCCTACTAGAGTTTTGAGGCTAGGAAGCTTTAATTTTGCAGTTCATTTGTACCTATATTGAAGATGTGCATGTGGTATGTTTTTTGATTTCGGTTCATTTTTTTTCAAAAATATACATTGCTTAACTTATAATTTTTTGGTGATTTAGTACATTGTAATAGAGGGTACATACCGGTAGTTAATCTGTGCAACCTAGAATAACATGTGTTTAGCGGGGGCATCATATGTGTCTTACAGACACAAATATTACTAGAAAATCCCAATTTGATTCAACCTTGCGCGGGGGCATGTCATCCTCTAGTTGTAAATATGATTGCTACCAGGGGCATATTGTTTCACAAATGCATCTTGTTCTATACCTGTTCACAAAATAAACATATTGACCAATATAAGGTCCATATAGACAATGTAAACCAAAATAAGGTGGTAGACAATTCTTTTAGTGGCCTCTCTTTTGCTAGGTAGTCTTTTGATTACATCAGTAAGACCATAAAACACCACTATTATTACTAATAAACTACAGTTGTACATAATCAACATTATCCCATATGTTCATGTGAATTTCATGTGACAAAACACAGGTCTGCCTAACATTATCCCATAATTATATGTCAGGTCTATAATTCTTCATTTCAGGAAATACCATGGTCCTGACAAAGCACAAGTATTGACAGAAGTACAGAAAGGCAAATATGAAGTTGTAGTGACAACATATGAGACATTTAGGGATAATCAGGTATAAGTACATATCTTTTTTCATTAACATAACAGTGTTGTTTTGTTCTCAAATTTGAGAAAAAAAATGATTGTGTAGTGAGGGTAGTTTATTACTTGGTAAGGGTGGTTCAAATGTCTAAAACCGCACATCCATCTTGTGCTTGTGATGAAAATTGGAAATTACCCTTAAATGTTGTGAAAATAATTTTGAATAGTTCATTGATGATTGAAAAAATAAGAAAAATTTATGTTTCAAGTGTGCAAAATATGTCACTGTTTTAAAACTCTTATTTTAATTAAGGTCAGATGATATAGAAGTAATAAGGGGGAAAAATCACATTTTCATGATGTTTTCAAAAATGTGATTAATGACCTCTATTTTTTATTTCACATTTCATAGGATATTTCTTGAACACACTTTTACTGCATTTTCATTGCCATCTATTGTTTTTATTCATACGAAAAATTCTAAAATAGTATTTTCTCCTTGTATCTAGATAAACTACTGAGCCAATTGGAACCAAACTTGGTCACAATAGTCCTTGGGAGAACCCTTGCAAAAAAGGTGTTCAGGTCTGCACTGTATCCAAGATGGCAGCCAGCAGGAAACATAGTTTTAACATTGGACCCTATAGGAAAACACGTTCAAAGATCTTCTCTGAAACTACTGAGCCAATTGGAACCAAACTTAGCCACAATAGTCCTTTGGTGGTCCCCTGCAAAAAAGTTTTTTTTTTCAGCTCTTCACTTTATCCAAGATGGCTGCCAGCAGGGAACATAGTTAACATTGGACCCTTTTGGAAACACTAACAGAGGTCTTCTCCCCTTAAACTACTTGGGCATATTGGAACTATAGTTTAACTATAGGCTCTTTAATATAAAATGTCTATGTTAAGCAAGGGCCAGGTGAGTGATACAGGCTCTTGAGAGCCTCTTGTTTTGTTCCCCAAACTACTTAAAGATTTTGTAAACATCTATTTTTCAAGAAGCATGACCCTCAGATACATATGATAATGTTACAAACGTTCTCAGGTCAAATAATGTTAGATCATGCATTACAAATGTTCATATATTATATACAGGAAGACTTGAACTCTATTGATTGGACAGCTGTGTTTGTTGATGAAGTACACAAGATAAAGGTATGTATGGAATACACAGACTTTAAGCCATCTAGTTCTGATGCTGTCTTCTTATTATAATTCCAACTACATATTAGTAGGAGTATCAGCAGCTGCTTTATGGAAAAGTGACCTTGTTCACAATGCATCCATTAGATTAGTTGTTGGTAGAAACATAACTTTTGATGATGTTTTATTAGGAACTGCTGATCCGTAAGTTAATAATTGATGTGAATAAGGTCCCTACACAGTTGAACTTTGATGGCTCGAACACCCAGGGGACAAATGAAAACAGTTCGAGCTAGAGGAGTGTTCGAGATATCGAGGTCGAACTATGTTTAAACTTGAACAAAGGGACCACAAAAATGGTTCGAGGTATCCATGGTTATTGCAGTTTGGGAATTGATTATCGTTTGAGAATGGGTATATACAATGTAGGTATTGTCTTATACTTGTTTGTCTGTCTTCCTGTCTCAATAAAACTCCAAATTTCTTCTCAATAGAAAATGGAAAGCTCGGGCATGGCATACCATTATATGAAGAAGTTGAACTGAAAAGTTGATAAATCATTTAATAACAAGTATCTCAATTTAATGGTAAGACATCTTATTTATTTACCTTTAAAACAAAGAAGTGATCTCTCCTTTTATTGTACTTATTCAGGGTCAGCAGGCACAGATTACACAAGCATTAAAAGCCATCAATACAAGACTTAGGTTTGGTTTGACTGGGACTGCTCTACAGAATGATATGTTAGAACTATGGTGTATCCTAGATTGGTATGTACCAGGCTTCCATATAAGTGCCCTTTTAATATGGGCTAGAATTTCATGAATAATCCACATATGCACAGAATATAACAATTTTAAAATAGAACCTCGACACTGTCATCTTTCCTTCATTACCTGTATATTTTGTGAAATTGCTCCACAAAACTGAAAGTCAAAATCTTTTCCTTCCAATGGGATCTTTTTCTGTTTCTGCAGAATATACATGTAGTATAGTGCAAGATTTTAAAGGAAGTTGCTTTTTTTCCAGAACTTTTGTAAGAGTCAGTTTATTTTTGACTATATATTGAGAACTAACGAAAGTTGGATGGATATTGGATATTCATACCAAATTGATTAAAATTGATAAATAAGTCTGTGGAGAGGTATGTTCCACATTACACCTGTTCTTTCTTTTTAATTAAGCAACTAAGTGGCTAAAGCTGTATTTTTATCATGAATTACCAGTTTAATTGTACATTCATGTACCTGTATCGAGAACTTGAGCATTAAGGTGAGAGGTACGTAAATAAGAGCCTCTACTGGTGAACGTTATAAATTTGCTTTAGAATGAACGTAAAATAATTTTAACTTTCACTTTAAATTATCTTCATTTCAAACTATATCCTACAATTTTTCTGAAAAATTGATATGATTTCGTCAAAGAAATTTCTGTTTTATTGATATAATTTTTTTATAGGGTCACCGAGTTCGTTATGGTCGTATAGATCGCTGAATAGATGTTCATCTTTCAAATCACACCTAAAATCATAACTTTTATCGACAACATCGCTATTTTGATGGTGGGTTTTATTGAAAAAGTCCATTTTTGGCATGCCTATTCTATGTTCAACTATTTATACCAGCGAAATCAATTCAGTGACCCTATATAAAATTTACACCATTAACATGGGAATTTCATTGTTTTAAACATATCCTTTTTGCAGAAAAATTATAGGATACGTTTTCATACATGCGCAATTTAAAGACGTTTCATATATTATTTTTCTGTACGTTTTACATGGATTTATATGAAAACAACATAACTGTTAGATTTTCCAATCGGTCATATTTCAAACATAAAAATAGATAAACCGATTTCATTTCACCTTGGAATTCAACTTCATTTGATACACTTGCATGTGAAATTTCATCGAAATCTGGAAACTTTGCTATTTATGAACCTATTACCTTAAATATGGAATACAGGACATTTTGATTTGAAATTTGTCCCGGCCAGTGTCAAGTGAGCCCGTTTGGCCTTTTTATAAAGCCTGTATCAAAAACAAAATGTCCTATATTTCTTTTATTGGTAATTCAGAAAATGATAAATAGAAGTCTATGATAAATTGAAATAAGCTAAAATTTCTATATTTAACACATTTAATCTTTTGTTTATTGCAATTATTCATATGCATTCTTCATTCAATGTATTACACATATGAAGAAGAAAAGCAGTTCCAAAACATGATGTCAGCAAAGCAACCCACATGTGACGCCTTCACAGTGACCTGATAATTTCGTGATATTGTCCAGTTTTGTGATACTGAGAATATATCAGTCTCCGTAGATCAAAGGAAATTGATACATATTACCCATAAATTGCAAAACATTGCCATTCTTTCTTGCATCAAAGTTCAGGTTTATTCTAGTCATGGGTGAAAATAGCATTTTTTGTTAAATAACAATCATTGCAATGATCATGTTTACAGGGCACAACCTAATTGTCTTGGTGAACCAGAAGAATTCAAGTTTAACTATGTTGATCTAATAAAACAGGGACAGAAGATAGATGCTACAAAAAGAGAGTTGGCAGAGGCTAGAAAGTGTAGGTTATAAATACATAGTTCTCCATTTGTAATACCAGTTACATTGTATTTAAGATTAATAGAACCCTATTCTGATGAAAATGCTAGATACAGACACATTTTTAACCTCTGTGGGTAAGATTTTATGAATCTGTGACCCTGAAAATGTTACTTGTGGAATTTTGATTTTTTTCTGGGATTTTCTCCTCATGGTAGACCAAACAATAAACTCATATATGATAAAATTTTGTTGACCTTGGGGGTATTAGTTCACATGATCAAAAGGACCTTGTAAGCTTTTTCAATCACTAAGCATATTTACCTTATTTTTTTAAGAAACCATTGAACCAAATTAAACCAAACTTATATAGAAATATTGATGAAAATTATAACTCAAAAGATTGTGATTTTCTTGTATATCTTCTCAAAAATTACTTGACAAAATGAAAGCAAGGTTTGCATGAAAGTATTTGATTTTTGTTCAGATTTGAATATCAAGCTGGCTTTATGGTAGTTCTCAGTTCACATTAACTAGGGCCCCGCATCGAGATGCGGGTGCCCTATAGTTTTCACTTTGTCTGTCCGTCCATCTGTCTGTCCGTCCATTAACATTTTTTTTCGTCAAAGATATCTTGGCTTGTATAAGTGGGAATAATTTGAAATTTGGTCTGAAGCTTGGAAATGATGAGTTGTATTGTGTAAGCAATTTTCAAGTTTGTTGGACTTCCACTTCCTGTTTGCCGATACTTTGATTTTTTTTACTTTAACAAATTTTTTGTCACAGATTTCTTGGCTTCTACAATAGAGAATGATTTGAAATTTGGTCTGTAGCTTGGAAATGATGACTTGTATCGTGTAAGCAATTTTCAAGTTTGTCTGACTTCTACTTCCTGTTTGCCGATACTTTGATTTTTTTTACTTTTAACAAATTTTTCGTCACAGATTTCTTGGCTTATACTATGGGGAATGATTTGAAATTTGGCCTGGTGCTTGGAAATGACTTGTATTGTGTAAGCAATTTTCAACATTGTCGGGCATCCACTTCCTGTTTGCCGATACTTTGATTTTTTACTATCAACAAAATTTTCGTCACAGATTTCTTGGCTTCTACAAAAGGGAATGGTTTGAAATTTGGTCTGAAGCTTGGAAATGATGATTTGTATTATGTGAGTGACTTATAGGTTTGTCACTGAATTACTTTCTGTTATGCTGATACTTTGATTTTTAACTTTAAATGACTTGATATTTAGTCTGAAGCTAAGAAATGAGATAGGTTGGTAAAACTTCGAGAAATCACTGTATCCAGCAAATTACTGTATCAACACATTAGTGTGTCAAACAGAATTTGAATCCACACTCATCTGATTTTTACTTTTGCCCAGAGTTTCAGGATCGAAATTNGGTTTCCGAACGATTACTTGAGTATTCTGCATCTGATCAAAACCAAACTTGGTCACTTGCTTACTTATCACAATAGACATAATCCCATAGATTTTAGCGTTGATACCACCAAGGTCAAGGTCACAGTTGCTAAAAATTAGTATTACATATAAGACTGTTTCTCAGATTATTTGTTGGAACTACACATTATATCAAAACCAAACCAATTCCAGTGCCTATTTATCACAGGAGAAAGATCCTTTCTTATAAAATTTGATAAATATATATTGTATATAGTTATGCCTTTAATAATTTATGGGTTTCGATTGCAAGGAGGCGGAGGCATCCGTGTCCCATGGACACATTCTTCCATTTTTTTCTGGGATTTTCTCCTCATGGTAGACCAAACAATAAACTCATATATGATAAAATTTTGTTGACCTTGGGGGTATTAGTTCACATGACCAAAAGGACCTTGTAAGCTTTTTCAATCACTAAGCATATTTACCTTATTTTTTTAAGAAACCATTGAACCAAATTAAACCAAACTTATAAAGAAATATTGATGAAAATCATAACTCAAAAGATTGTGATTTTCTTGTATATCTTCTCAAAAATTACTTGACAAAATGAAAGCAAGGTTTGCATGAAAGTATTTGATTTTTGTTCAGATTTGAATATCAAGCTGGCTTTATGGTAGTTCTCAGTTCACATTAACTAGGGCCCCGCATCGAGATGCGGGTGCCCTATAGTTTTCACTTTGTCTGTCCGTCCGTCAACATTTTTTTTCGTCAAAGATATCTTGGCTTGTATAAGTGGGAATGATTTGAAATTTGGTCTGAAGCTTGGAAATGATGAGTTGTATTGTGTAAGCAATTTTCAAGTTTTTTGGACTTCCACTTCCTGTTTGCCGATACTTTGATTTTTTTTTACTTTAACAAATTTTTCGTCACAGATTTCTTGGCTTCTACAAAAGAGAATGATTTGAAATTTGGTCTGGAGCTTGGAAATGATGACTTGTATCGTGTAAGCAATTTTCAAGTTTGTCTGACTTCTACTTCCTGTTTGCCGATACTTTGATTTTTTTTACTTTTAACAAATTTTTCGTCACAGATTTCTTGGCTTATACTATGGGGAATGATTTGAAATTTGGCCTGGTGCTTGGAAATGACTTGTATTGTGTAAGCAATTTTCAACATTGTCGGGCATCCACTCCCTGTTTGCCGATACTTTGATTTTTTACTATCAACGAAATTTTCGTCACAGATTTCTTGGCTTCTACAAAAGGGAATGGTTGAAATTTGGTCTGAAGCTTGGAAATGATGATTTGTATTATGTGAGTGACTTATAGGTTTGTCACTGAATTACTTTCTGTTATGCTGATACTTTGATTTTTAACTTTAAATGACTTGATATTTAGTCTGAAGCTAAGAAATGATATAGTTTGGTAAAACTTCAAGAAATCACTGTATCCAGCAAATTACTGTATCAACACATTAGTGTGTCAAACAGAATTTGAATCCACACTCATCTGATTTTTACTTTTGCCCAGAGTTTCAGGATCGAAATTTCGGGGCCTTCTGACAAAGCCATTTTCGACATGCTCTAGTTCCTACAGAAAAAAACATGAATACTGCTACATTTGGAAAATTATTTCATGGATCAAGCTCATTTATATAAGGCCTGTTAACATTATGGACATCTACCAAATGTATGATTTAATCATAATAAAAGTGCAAAATTGATGCAAATAGGGAAATGACTCAACATTGGAACATTTCAGAAGAATATATATGTAAGACTCAAATCAATGTCTGGACTCAAATCGATGTCCAATTCTCAAATTGACGTCCAATGATGTCATACTCTCCGATCTACATCCAGTTGAGTGCATTTCAAATCAGCATCTAAATACATTCTCAGATCTATTCAAGATTCAAAATACTCAGCCTGGTGTCCACATCTTCTATATATAAAAAATTTATTACAACGGTTTCCATGTATGAAAATTATTGTTATATATGTATCTGAAAATGGAATTGAAATATTGAAATGAAATATTGAATGAAATATTGTAATGAAATATTGAACTTATTGTATAGAAAGTCAGTGCAGGTGTTGTGCTAGATATTGTCCTGATAATGCAATAAGAAATTTTTGTGCCATTGTTCATTATTGAAACCACCTCAGCACCTAACAAGTCTGGTCAGGTCAACAGAAAAAAGTATGCCGACCGGTCTGAAAATGCACGATCAATATTCAGATTTGCGTCATCTGCCATTGCAGAATTTTGACGAAGAATATTTTTTAATGGGACAAGGGCATTAGAATACCAAAGGATCTAGGGAAGTGATGATCACAAAAATCAAAGTCCAAAGACATGACGAAAACAGCAACAGAGAAAAACAAAGACAAAAAATGGATGCAGGGCAGCCACAAGGCATGGAAATAAAAAGACGACATTAAGAAGTGTCAAAATTTGACAAAAGTTGGTAAACAGAAAGTAGTGTCCAAGCGGTGGAAATGCATCTCACGATATGTCATGATAATAAAAACCTTATGATCAAATTTAAGATTGGTGCCGAGATAAATTTCTGTGACTAAAAATTACTCTTTTAATGCTATAAATTGCATATTAATTGACAAAGTTAGTAAACATGATGAGGATATAGAATCCTTACAGTTTTTGAAATGCATTCCACCATATGGCATGATAAAACAAATAACAAAATACCGAAATTACTGTTAATTTATTTTCTGCATATGAGCATTTCGACAACTTATGTCTAATCAGTACAGATCAAACAAATTACAGATTTCTATGTTTGATAATTACCGAAACCAAAGTGACGAAAATTTGTTCTGAATGGACTAACACTCACACACCAAAATAAGAAATCTCATCCCAGATGTGGAGCAGTATATATTATTTCAAGCTTACGTTTGTAGGTAAAAAAAAAATATACAGATACACACACAGATTGTAAATAACCCTGTGAAACAATAGAATGAAGGCATGGTGTATGTTCTCAATGTTTCATTAGTTATGGTGTACTTGTTATGTGAAAATTTTTTGGCTATCAAAATTTAACATTTTTGCTTTCTTGATGAAAAATTAAATATTATTCTAGCCATCTGCTTTAATGCCAAAATCTCCAATGGGATTGCTAAGTTTTCATACAATCATCTCGTTGGGTGCTTTGTTTTTGTTGATATATTGTATTTTTGGACTTCATGTAGGGTAACAGATGACATTGTTCGATAGAGTAATTTGTCTTATATTTTATACTTGTTGATCACCAAAATAGACATGCATGTAGCAATGTTCGACATTAGCAGGTGAAGTCATTACTCTACGATAAAAATGATGTCACGAATAGACATCGATTTGAGAAAGTGAAAAAAAGACATTGATTTGAGAAAGGATGTCAATTTGGGGGAATTTACTATTGTGATGTGTAGGATGGACATCCATCTGAGAATCTTATGTAGATTTGAGGCCGGACGTCGATCTGAGTCTTATATACATGTATATATTTATATATATATATATCAATTTTTTAAATCTGTCATGGTTACATTTTGGTCCTCTATCAAATTTATAATTTAAATACTGGCCATAAATCCAAGTTGGTTGCCACTGTAGTTATTAGTTTTAAAACTGAACACTGCTTTCATATAAATTCATAGTCAATTTCTTAATATTGCCTGTATATTAATTTTGTTTTCAGTAAAAGAAAAATTTTCTGCCATAAGAAATAAGATGCTGATAAGAAGAACCAAACAACTGATAGCAGATCAGCTACCAACAAAAGATGACAATGTAGTGTACTGTCGTCTAACTCCATTTCAGGAGAGGGTATATAAATGTCTACTGGATCATCCACTGATGAAAACTGTGATGAGAATGGACGAGCCATGTGACTGTGGAAGTGGAAATATTACTGGCATTTGTTGTAATGTAAGCACCTTCCTATACTTGTGTAAATCTGAATTAAAAAATGTGTTACGGATGGAACCATACACACACCCACACACACACACAGACAGAAAACTATATAACCCATATCCCTGATTGGGAGCAGTGTATAATAAAAACTGCAATGAGAATTGCTAATAATGGTATAAATTTATATGTTGCTTGACAGTTGAATGTAATTTAAAATAGACAAAATAAGAATATTTGTATGGCTGTCATACACGGAGAAAAACAAAATAAAAATACAGCAGAAGCTGCACTAGCGACTCCCTATCTATAACGACAAACTGCTCATAGCGACCTTTTTCATCCCTCCCGAGAAATTCCCTCTTTGATTACCTCTTTATAACGACTACCTGTTTAACGTGACTGACGACTGTAAAACAACAGTCTCCATGACTCCCAAATCCTGTACATAGGGACTTTAGATGCTCAACATCGTGATGCTTGACATTTTTTCGATCTCGTCAGATACCTTTTTTTTAGCAAGATTTCAATCAGGTGATGTCTTTAACATTGAGATATCATGGTAAGTGAACGAGATTTTGTTATTGGCCAATGAGAATCAATGAATTAAAAATAATTTCATGCATGAGTGATTATTGCTGACATAAATGCTAAGAAAAATCAAATTCAAAATATGGCGTCAAAAACAAAAATCCTTTGGATTAAAATCAAAAAGTCGAAGCAATAAAAGTTCTAGACATTTGAAAACCTTGCTATTTAGTTGCCAAAATTTTTGGGGTTGGGAGACCCACATACAGAATTTACGTAAACAGAAAGGCTGAGGCGTTGAATGACTTTGAGAACAATGCCCCTAGATCACGAAAAACGCATGAAAGGCATAATCTGATAAGAGGACATAAACGATCTCTGTGTGGAATAAAAAGATGCTACGAAGTGACGAATTAAATTTTACAGGTCCAATACTCAAGGAGCTAGCACTTGCTTTTGCTAGTGACTTTGAAAACAATTCATTAGATAGTTGATGTTTTCAGTCTTGAGCTAGGATGGCTTGGACCTGTATATAATGACCACCTTTCTATAGTGACCTTTTTATCTTTGTCCCTTGAATGGTCACTATAGACAGGTTTATCTGCATGAAATAAAAATAAGATCTAAAACGTACATGTATATAAAAGAGAGACAAAAGGCCCAAAAACTCTTTTGACGAGGGTGAAAAAAGATGACCATGACCCTTATCCAATACTATTGTCTCCCAGACTCAATTTGAATGAGCCCTGTACTTTAAACATCAAAAACATGAAAGGACAATAGAAACATATTCCACGTTCTGTTTATAAGCAAACTTTACAAACCAAATAAAATAATCAAAGACCAACAAAGAAAAAGATTTATCCTCTTGGGATGCATTGTACTGAGGCGATGGAATGTACTATCTTTTTCATGACACTAACCAATCAAACTGGACAATGCAATTACAATTAGAATTATGATCAATTATCATCTGATTTCAAAAAAAAAAAATGTTTCAAATATTTTTCATTTCAGAAACTTGTAGAATTTAAGGTGAATTTTCGGGAAGTAATGTTTACATTTTTAAGCCTATTCATGAAAGTAGGAAATCACGTAGCATTATTGGTACCGACTGACAAGGCAGCAGAAGACAACTTAAAACCCCTGACAAAACACATTCTAAAGGAAGTCTACGACAAATTCCCACAGTATTTCTTGGACAGTAAAGAAGCCTCATTCAGAACTTTGTCAGATCCTAAATTTTGTGGGAAAATGAAGGTAAATGTAGTTTATAAGTTAAACCAGTTTGCCCAAGGTGTAGATTAAAGTTTTGGTAACTTGAAGACTTAGAGTAAGAGAATCACTTCACACAACAAAATAGAAGGTTTAAATCCTCACACATCATGTCCAGAACAAATGAAGGATATAAAATGCGCTTCTGGTCAAAATCCTTACAAATTCATGGAAAGGTGAAGCAATTGAAAAAAACAATTTTATTGTAATTATTCATCTTGAAGCAACCTTGTGACCTCCAAGAATGAGCAAACACTCATATCTCATAGCAAGTTCCAGGTGGCCCTAGCACCTGCTTAAGCAAAATTTGATTTCTAGATATCAAACAACTGTACTACATCTGTGTTGATTTTTAGTCATGGAAGCTTGATGGCCAACAAGCATGATATAAATGGCAAAATATTCTTACACTGTAATCTGTTTTCTGATATAGGAACTATACCATCTACAGGGCATTCATCCATTTACTTATAATAAGAAAACTTTGCAAATAAAAGTGGAGGATTTGGCATTTTACATGTACATTCAGAAAGGGAGAATAATAGTTATATTTTAAAAAATTTAAAAGCAAAAATGTTATAATTTAGATAGTGCATTTTGTATGAGAATTCTTCACTTTAACCACTTCACCAGAACT
>MJUU01017989.1:20057-41407 GCA_002080025.1 Modiolus philippinarum
GCTTTTGCCATCACTTTGCGTCCGTCGTCCGTCAACAATTTCAAAAATCTTCTCCTCTGAAACTGCTGAGCCAATTGTAACCAAACTTTGCCTGAAGCATCACCAGGGTATGCAGTTTGAAAATTGTGTTCGATTAGTCCGAAGACCAAACAGCATGGCTGCGGTTACTAAAAATAGAACATAGGGGTAAATTGCTGTTTTTTGCAAGCAACTCAAAAACCATTACAGATATCTAAAATCTGACAGAGACAAAAGTGATCAGCATAGCAAGATCTACCTGCCCTGCAATTTCGAAGAAAATCCGAAAACCCGTCTTGGAGTTATTGCCCTTTTTCTGTAAAATTTGCAAAATTTTAACTTTATTAATTTTTTATCAGAAAAACTATTAGAGATACAAGTCAACTTTAAACTGCAAAAATGTTCAGCATGTCAAGATCTACCCACCCTGAAATTTTGAAGATAATCCAAAAACCCTTGTAGGAGTTATTGCCCTTTTTTCACCGAATTATTGGTTGACCGTCATTTTCAAAATGGCTGCCAAAAAAGGCGGGAAAATTCAACATTGTCTGATTTCAATGAAATTTGGTATCCAAATAGATATTGCGACTTCAAAACCGGTGTTGAAAATTTTTCGTTGACCACCATTTTCAAAATGGCCGCCAAAAAGGCGGGAAAATTCAACATTGTCCGATTTCAATGAAATTTGGTTTCTAAAAAGGTATTGATGTAGCAACTTCAAAGCTGATGTTAAAAATTGTTCGTTGACTAGCCGCCAAAAAAGGCGGGAAAATTCAATATTGTCTGATTTCAATGAAATTTGGTTTCTAAGTGGATATTGATGTTGCTACTGCAATACCGGTGTTGAAAATTGCTTGTTGACTGCATTTTCATAATTGCCGCCAAAAAGGCGGGAAAATTCAACATTGTCCGATTTCAATGAAATTTGGTTTCCAAATAGATATTGATGTCGTAACTTAAAGATATGGTGTTAAAAATTGTTGTTGACTGCCAATTACCAAATGATGTCTCGACGTCAAAACTTTTGTCGAAAGTGGTCCTTAGCAAGACAATTTTTGTCAAAAAAAGCCCAACAAAGAAGTACAGTAAAACATGATCAGACTGAAAATAGAGTCCAAGTTAATGGTGCGGTTTGCTCTACCAAAGTTTGAGAGACTGAAGTTCAACTGTATAATTTACAATGTTAGCTTGATTGTGGTAACTGAAAGCCAGGTGAGCGATATAGGCTCCAGGGAGCCTCTGGTTTTATGTTTTATCGGATTTCGATGGGATTTTTCTTTGGATTCCTCTTGACATAAACTTTTGGCAATATGTCAACGGATTTGGCATAACTCTTGCCGTTTCCGAGCTATAAGGGGTCAAATGGGTCAAAATTGCAATATTTCTGAATATGTGAAATCCGTGAAGATGACCATGTTCCGCCGTTCCGTGATGATAATCATGTTCTGTCCTTCCGTGAAGATGACCATATTCCGTCGTTCCATAAACACCATGTACAACCGTTACCGCGAGGAAGTAGCTCCACGACAGGAGGGAGTAGATTTGTTCGCAGGAGGGAGTAGAATTTCCTAGCAATTTTTCATAACATCAATTAAGTAAGCTTCACAATTTTTCTAAGAACACATTTACTTATAAATCATATATGCCACGGAATCTCTCAGTTATTATTTTTGTTGGTTGTGTTATTAGAAATCCAGCAGACCATTTGATTTTTATGGGGAAGCATTGAAGGAATTCGGGAAAAAAATCCAGGATCAGAAATTTGGTGAAAAAAAATATCAGGACAGGAGGACACTGAAAAAAATAATCACGATGACATATATGAAGAAAAATTTCTGCCTTGGACTAAAAAAAGATGACAGGATTGCTTCCAGTGAGAAAAAAAAATGTCGGGCTCAAAAATTGCATGAAAAAATATCCAGGATCAAACCCTATGAAAGTTGAAGGAAGATATATTTTATGATTTACTGACAGTGTATAAAAAACTTTTATGCGTTTTAATGTGATGGAAACAAGTGATCCATGTATATACACTTTTATGCGTTTTAATGTGATATAATCAAGTGATACGTGTATATAAGCATGAGATCATTAAGTGAAACAAAGCTCAAATCCTCTGGAGACGTATGAATGTGTGTAAATGGGATGATTTTACATCTAGCAACCCATTTCTAGCAATAGATAACACAAAGTAACAGGTTCCAGTGGAGCATTGAGACGCATGCATGTGTGCTAAAGGGTTAATTTTACAATTAGCAACTCATTTCTACAATAGATAACACAAAACAACACATAGCAACTCGCAATAAAGAAATAAGGTGCGAAAACCGAATAGGTAACGAATAGGTAACAGGGTTCCAGCGCAGCATGGATACGTATGCATGTGTGCTAATGAAAGGATTTCACATCTAACAACTCATTTCTAGCAAAAGATAACACAAAACAACAAACAGCAACTCATAATATAGAGATAAGGTGCGAAAATCGAATAGGCAACGAATAGGTAACAGGGTTCCAGTGGAGCATAGAGACGTATGCATGTGTGCTAATGTGGTGATTTCAATCAAGCAACTCATTTCTAGCAATACATAACATAAAACAACACATAGCAGCTCACAATATAAAGATAACGTGCGAAAATCGAATAGGTAACAGGGTTCCAGTGGAGCATGGAGACGTATGCATGTGTGCTAATGGAGTGATTTCACATCTAGCAACTCATTTCTAGCAATAGATAACACAAAACAACACATAACTCACAATATAGAGATAAGGTGCGAAAATCGAATAGGCAATCTCTTCGTTTAATTTTTTTGATATCCTTTATTTCTTTTTTTCAATCTTGATATTTATCTTCCAATGTTAAGAAATGTTTCCTTGATCCGGTACCTTTGGCCATTTTCTTAAGTTCTAACAGGACAGTACTTGTGAAAAGAAGTCGTTGTCAAACAATACATCTTCCATTCTGACAATAGTTTTTGTCTTTTTGTTAAATGCCGTTATAACCTCTAGTACATGTAGTTGTTAAGCGATAGTGACTAAACCTTATATTATACGGATGTTCATCTTAGAAATCTTAAGTAGGCTTACAGATCAAACTATCAAAATTTATACAATAATTTCGATATTTTAGGCGTACCTGTTACATGAAATATTAGTTATTTCATAGCTTTCAGCCTCTGCTTCAACAGGATTTTTCAAATACGAATGCAGTGTATACTATAGTGCACTCTCTGTAAGCAGAGGGTCTTTCTGAGTTTATTTATACATAGCTTATATACTATATTTTAAACGACTGTTTTATTTGATATATCTGAAGTATTGCTACAGTTGGTGTTAAACACCAACCAATCAATCAACTTACTAACCAATTAATCAATAGAATCAATCAATCAACTAACCAAGTTAAGGATGATAAGTAAATGTCGAATAGGGAATATGGAATAAGTAAATGGCGAATAGGGAATAGGGAATAAGTAAATGACGAATAGGGTATATGGAATAAGTAAATAGTGAATAGGGAATAAGTAAATGGCGAAAAGGGAATAGGGATAACGGTAAATAGGGAATAGGGAATAAGTAAATTGCGAATAGGGAATAGGGAATAAGTAAATGGCAAATAGGGAATAGGGAATAAGTAACCAACTAGACGACCATGCCATTATCAAGAGATGTCAGATATAGTTTAGAAGTTCAGATAATTTAAATATCACAGATCGTAACATCTTAACTTCAAATGAGTGGTTCAAGGAGATCATAACTGATGCCAGCATGTCATTGTAGAAGTATCAATTTCCAGATCTTCATGGCCTTTAGTTGTTGTCATACCGGTAGTCTAACATTCAACCGACACTCAGATCTTTTTATTCAGATAATAAATCGTACTCCAACTGGGTCTGGATCACATTGGCTAACAATAAGTAATATAAAATCATTGGATCTCACCAAACAAGTAACAATTTACGATTCCGCTTTCTCTGATATTCCAAACATGGAGGCAATGGTCATTTCCAGCTTAGTTAATGTTGAAGGAAATAAGTTGACTATCCATTTAGCAAATATACAAATGCAAAGAAATTCATTTGACTGTGGAATATTTGCTATTTCTAATGCCACAGCATTAGCATTTGGTCTAAATCATATAAACCAAACTTATAACACACGAAAAATGAGACATCTTTTATCACGTTTAGAGAATAAGAAAATGAGTCCATTTCCAACAAAAACTTTTTCAGGAAAAAGGAAACCTGTCAAAAAAAAATCAACTGTAATTGAATTATTTCGTCTTTGCAAAATGCCAGACACTAATGCACTTTATAGTATTTGTGACAATTATGACTTTTGTCCTTACCTCAATTGCACGGTCCAGTGACCATGTTAAGTTTCTCTGCTTAAGTCCATTTCTCAATAACTAGAAGTGGTAGGTTGATAATATTTGGTATGTGAGTTGGTCTTGGATAGTACATGTCAGTCTGGCAGGTACCTTTTGTCCTTTACCTCAATTTCACGGTCTAGTGGTCACGTTAAGTTTGTCTGATTAAGTCCATTTCTCAATAAGTAGAAGTGGTAAGATGATAATATTTGGTATGTAGGTTGGTCTTTGATAGTACACGACAGTCTGGTGTATGACTTTTGTTCTTGACCTCAATTTCGCGGTCTAGTGTCCATGTTAAGTTTGTCTGATTAAGTCCATTTCTCAATAACTATATGTGGTATATCTATAATATTTATTTTGTAGGTTGGTCTTGGACAATACATGTCAGTCTGGCAGGTATCTTTTGTCCTTTACCTCAATTTCACGGTCTAGTGGCCACGTTAAGTTTGTCTGATTAAGTCCATTTCTCAATAAGTAGAAGCGGTAGGATGATAATATTTGGTATGATAGTACACGACAGTCTGGTGTATGACTTTTGTTCTTGACCTCAATTTCGCGGTCTAGTGTCCATGTTAAGTTTGTCTGATTAAGTCCATTTCTCAATAACTATATGTGGTATATCTATAATATTTATTTTGTAGGTTGGTCTTGGATAGTACATGTCAGTCTGGCAGGTACCTCAATTTCACGGTCTAGTGGCCACGTTAAGTTTGTCTGATTAAGTCCATTTCTCAATAAGTAGAAGTGGTAGGATAATAATATTTGGTATGTAGGTTGGTCTTTGATAGTACACGACAGTCTGGCTATGACTTTTGATCTTGACCTCAATTTCGCGGCCTACTGTCCACGTTAAGTTTGTCTGATTAAGTCCATTTCTCAATAACTATATGTGGTATATCTATTATATTTATTTTGTAGGTTGGTCTTGGATAGTAGTTGCAGGTAACTTTTGTCCTTGAACTCAATTTCACGGTTGAGTGGCCACGTTAAGTTTCTCTGCTTAAGTCCATTTCTCAATAACTAGAAGTAGTAGGTTGATTATATTTTGTGTGTAGGTTGGTCTTGGGTAGTACATGACAGTCTGGCGTATGACTTTTGTCCTTCTGCTTCTGCCTCTTACTGGCCACCATCAACATGTTGATTGTTCTGCCAGTTGTGGAGTGCGCATGTATATAGAAAAAGAAAAGTTTTAAAACACTGTTGTCCAGTTTATGTACAATTAAAACTATTTACACAGTTGTAAGTCTAAGGTAGGAGCTGAAGTTGAGCCACTTGGGCTTTGAATGCGGCAAGTGTGTTGGTGGCTGCAATAGATGAAGGTAGTGAATTCCAATTTTTGATGGTACGGGGAAAGAACGAGTATTTCCTGTAGTCATGACTGCTTGATGGTATTTGATAGGACAGGTGGTGCATGTTCCTGCTAGTTCTTGTAGGCGGAAGTAGTTTGTCCTCTTTATTGATGGCAACGTCGTTGTTTTTGATTTTATATAACATTTGAAGACGGTTACAAATATATCTGGCACCCCTGCGCTGGACCATCTCCAAGGTGTTGATATTCTGTTGGGTATAGGGATCCCATACGGTTGATGCGTATTCTACCACTGGTCTCACTAATGTCTTATACGCATTTTCTTTTACTGATGTGGAACCGATGTTGAGGTTTCTTCTCAGTAATCCTAAGGTCTTGTTTGCTTTCCCACAAATTGAATTGATATGTTTGGTCCAGTGCATGTCTGATGTTATTAGACAGCCATGATATTTTGCACTGTCTACTGATTCCAGCTGTTGTCCGTGCAGGCTGTAGTTGTGCTTTACCGGGTTTGATTTTCTGCTGATGGATAATACATTGCATTTGCCCGGATGAAATTCCATTTTCCATTTTCTCTCCTAAATGCCAAGTTTGTTGAGATCTGATTGCAGGTCTAAAGCATCATTTTGGCATGTTATTGTTAGATATGCAATGGTGTCATCTGCGAATAATCTAACAGTGGAGTTTAGTCCAAGTGGCATATCGTTGATATAGAACAGGAATAATGATGGTCCCAGTACTGAGCCTTGAGGCACATCTGACTCTACATTGATGTTTCCAGAAGACACCCCATCGATAACCACTGCCTGTGTACGATCATTAAGGAAGTTCTTGATCCAGTTGTTTGTCTTACCACGGATTCCATAGTGGTCAAGCTTGTACACAAGGAGACTGACCTCAATTGCACGGTCCAATGAACATGTTAAGTTTAAGTGCTTAGTTTAGTTTCTCTGTAACTATATTAGGCGGGGAAGTGGTTGAAATAGAACCATAGATGCATAATTGTAAAAGTTATTTCCAATGACAAAAATCCTAGTATTTTTCATTCTCATATTTTGAACTTATATGAAAACATCTTATATTGCCGCAGGTGACCGTATAGATGCACATACAATGCACAAACGGGCATAAAAGATCAATTTAGTGCCTGTCTTTCAAAATGGATCCCCAAAAAGGCCATCTTCAGATTTCGACCAAAATTTGCATACGGATTGCCAATATCCCTGTTAGTCCATGTGCAAATTTTTATGTCCGCCCATCATAGCGCTTCTCCAGAATAAAAGTTCAAACACGGTCGAATTTTTATTCCCTATGCATTTTTTTCTGAGGTTTCTTGCGGGAATCAACTTTGTATAAAGACGAAACTGTCAATAAATCACCCTAAAAGAATACCAAATGGTATTCACCCTCATATTACACTTCAAAATCTAATTAACACGTGTCCAAAAACCTTAAAATTGATTGAAGTGAATATACTAAAAGTAATACATGCTCCTTTAATTGCCCCCTAAATTTATTTCACAGTGAGTACAAATCACTCGCAAGCTAAAAATACAATGAAAAGTCCATTTTCTCCCTACTTAAAAACTACTATATGGCAAAATTCCAGTCAACGAAAATAACATACAAAAAGTTTTAGCCGAAGCAAACCAGTATGCAATAAGAGATGGTGTACTTTACCATTTTTACCAACCAAGATCTAGAGGCAAAAAAAGAGATGATCATTTCATAAAACAACTCGCTTGTCCACGCAGTCTTCAGGCAAACCTAATGAAAGCTTATCATAACATGGGACATTTAGGATTTGACAAAACATATTGGGCAATGCAACAAAAATATTACTTTCGTGGAATGTATCAGAAATTATCAGAATATATCAAGCACTGTGATCCCTGTCAACGCTCAAAACAGCCAACACATGCAAAACGTGTACCATTGACATCAATGCCTATAATGGAGTCATTTTCAAAGCTTCACATTGATATGATTGGACCATTTAAGAAAACAACAGAAGGATATCAATATATATTAATTGTAGTAGATTCTTTTAGCAAATGGACAGAAGCCTTTCCAACGTTTACAGAGACATCAAAGGAAATTGCACAGATACTGTACAAAGAAGTATTTAGCAGATTTGGTGCCCCACATACCATATGTTCGGACAGAGGAAGTGCTTTCATGGGACGTTTAATTGGTGAAGTAACTGCTGTTTTCAATATAAAGCAACATTTCACAAGTTCATACAAAAAGTTCATCCACAAACGAATTCAGTAGCAGAAAGAACCAACAAGACAATTATACAAAGCCTCAAAACATTAGTGGACGAAAACCAGTCTAATTGGCCTGAATTACTTCCAGGAGTATTAATGGCATTTAGAATGAGCCCTTCAGCATCTTCAGAATTTTCACCATTCCATCTACTGTTCGGGAAAGAAATGAACATACATTGGATGTAAGCATGATACCTTCTGACAATTTAAACAGAGATTTATCAAGTCATGTACAAGGCATCCTCGACAATCTAAAAATAGCAAAAGAAGTGGCAACCGAAAGCAATCACAATCTCGACAGAAACAATATTATGATAGAAAGACGGCACTACCATCATACAAAGTCGGAGACAAAGTTCTAATGCACTCACCGAAAGTTCCAGTGGGACATGCCTCAAAATTACACCGTAAATGGGATGGACCTTTTTACATTGCCGGCACAGGACCAAACTATACATACAAACTGCGGCGTTGCAACAGCCATGTAACCATTAAAAGTAAATCAACGCAAATAGACTTAAACATTACCACGATCCCCGCAACCTACCAGATCCAAACCTACCACCACCAGATGTATCTGCTGAGGACAAAGCACCAGAATTCCAGCCAAATTTTCAATCACAACAAGATCAAAACATAGAAAATAACAAAATATATACAATTGAGCGTATCATAAAAATGAAACGATCAATGGAATAAACCATTACAGAGTAAAATGGAAAGACTACAAGGAAAGAACATGGGAACCTATTACAAACCTTTCAGAGGAATTGGTCACTGATTTTCACATTCGAAACGCACAAAAAGGAACACGACGCAAACGAAAAATTAACACATGTTTTAAGCAGAGTTAAATTATTTCTGAAAAGTTAATCGGCCCAAGGGCCCTCACGAAAAGAAAGTACTTTAGATCCATTTTGTGGAATGTATGCCATAACAAATTAATGAGTTAATTCTCATTGTCAAATAGTGCTAAAAGGGATTAGCTACCCCTTGTTCCTTTGACATACATTGCACAAAATCTCAAAACTTATATCTTTATTTTTAAAGGACCGATTACTGGACTCGGAAAGACATTCTTTTGGCTTCTGCTTGTCTCATGGTTGACAAACGGGTTAGGAAAAGACATTCAAAGAATCAATTATGGAATTATTTTTCACAGCGAAGGAGAAGTATACCTTGGCCAAGAAACATGGCAACACATATTTGAAGTACATCTTCCAAAGAAAACGGCAGCTTCGCTGCCAAATACATGCACAGCTGACCATGTATATTGCTATCTTGTAAACAAACTTCTCACACAGATAGTCTCAATCAAAACAGACATGTCAGCCCAAATAAATCACACCGTACACACCATTCATACACTCGTCCCACAAGTCCAATCTTCTGTTCTGTCAGAGACCAAGAGTCGGACAAAAAGAGGACTTTTTGACTTTGTCGGGTCTATATCAAAGTCATTATTCGGCACTGCCACAGTCGACGATGTAAGGAACCTTGCTCGCCACATTAACATCATATCAAAACGTAACAAAAAACTTGCAGCTGCTATAGCAAACCATGACAAACTATTGACATCATACATGTCACAAACAGATAAACGATTCGAAAACATCATAAACGCAGTACACACAAACTTCGAGGCAATACAAAACTCGACAAAACAGATTAACAAAGAATTTAGACAATATCAACAAGTGCACCTTCAGATGACAAAATACATCATACAAGAAATGAATGCAAGCGCAACAGTGAATAAACATCGTGAGGAACTCAAAATGTCAGTTCACGAACTTTTGCAAGGTCACTTATCACCGTTTCTTTTGCCACCACACATTCTTCGAAAAACTATTCACCAAATTCAAGGAATTCTTAATACAAAATACAAAGGGTTTTACATCACACACACAAACCCAGATTACTATTATTCATTTCCCTAATTTTATTTTTGCTCGTTATCATTCTAAGCTTTACATTTCAGTCAAGTTTCCAGTTTCAACATCAAAGTCACCATTTAAGTTGTACAAGATAATCTCAAAACCGGTACCAGTAAATTCATCATCAACACACGCAACACAGCTCATTAACACCTCTGATTATTTTTTACAGGCTAGTGATAATCAACATTTCGCAGTCACAAGTAAACGAAAGATAAGTACATGCACCGGTCATAACATTCTTTCTTGCAAGTTTCATCTTCCTTTAACTTCTTCAGGATTTCCTAGCTGTATTTCATCTCTATTTTACAATCAAAGGGAACAGATACACAAACTGTGTGACTTCAGATTTCTTATTGACACAATAAAACCTGACATTCATGAGTTATCTGCTTCTTCAATTCTAGTCTACCGTACAAATATGATTGCTCTTGATTGCACCTCCGGTCACAAAATCACAAAAGGATGTTCATTCTGTATTGTAAACATACCATGCATGTGCTCAGTTTCTACAGACTATTTATATTTACCTCCAAGACTTCAAGGATGCCAAAATAAATCAGACACTATAACCACACTACACCCTGTTAACCTTGCCATCATTCAACATTTCTTTTCACCTGACACATATAACACAATTTAGGAGACACCACATTTGCAAAACCAGTAGATCTTACAATTCCAAAATTTCACATTTACAATCACAAATTCTCAACAATTATTGCACAAGACAAACAATATCATCTCAGTCTTAAACGTATGGCTAAAGCAGCTTCCAAAGAAGAAACTATCTTTACATCTTTATCAGAACCTTTGTTGAGTGGCGAACTTTCTGTAAGCTCTGAATGGCCAGATCTTAATGGGATAATCTCAGTCGTTGCTCTTGGATTGTCGGTTCTTCTCGCACTGATTTGTTTCATTCTTTTTAAACGACAAAGACATTTGACAACAACACTACTCTTAATGCAAAGGGCTACTCCAATACACAGTTTTACAATTTCATCTCCAATTCCAACATTCCATTATATCAACACTCAACAAACAACACTAGATGACAACATTGGTTACATTTTCAACACACAATGCAATCCTTGGCCATTCGTTGCACTATCAATGATCACAACCATCACACTCACAATTTTTATAATTTACATCTGGAGAAAAGCAAAACAAACATACGGTACAAAAATATTAATTGAAATCACAAACGGTATAACTTGCATCACAATACCTATTATATCACTTTCTTTGTGTCCATCTGATTGGAATATCACATCACCAGCTGACATTACAGACATGCACATAACAGGAACATTACAACCACACATTCATTTACAGCTTCTTGAATTTAAGATCACAAATGTACATACCGAACAAAATATCCATATACCTAAACATCCGATAAGCATTTTTACAGCAAGAAAAATAAGACAAATGTTTTCACAACCATTCCAATGTTATTTGTTGTTAGCACACAACCAATAAGTTATTAGATAGAAATTCAAAACAAACTTCTCAGTATCATCATTTTGGTTTTATTGGGCATTATAATAATATCTCTACAAGACTTGCCAAAACATTATTGTAATATATTGTGAATATATAATTTTTTTATGATGTAAACTAGATTTTTGGAGAATCTTTGGGGACAAAGATTTTTCCACCCGTGCGCATCTGTGACAGTGAATTTGTACCTCAAATTCACGATTGCATTTTGGTTAATTATATCTTAAAATTTTTAAAAGTTATTTTAAATAACAGTACTATTATACTTTCAGTATCAAGTCTTTTATCTAAATATGATCTTATGAATTGTTCCATTTATTTTGATAATATGTTCATTTCACTCATTTTGTTATTTACAACACATTATATCATGTCATTTTAAATCTTTAAACGAACAGGAAACATGAACGTAAATAAACACGTAAATGGATGTAATACTCGATAACATATTAGTCTGGGTAGAGGAAGAACATCACATAATCATGTAATGCTAATTTGTAATTACAAGCATGACGTTGTTTTTACCCTTGCCTGAGGCATTGAACAGTGCATTATATAGAATGGTTTTTGGTGCTCTAGCCACTCTTCACATTGGCTAGACACATTAAATATTAGAAACTTCAAACTGTTCATTGTCATTTCAGACCATATCACATATACTCAACAATTCATACCCAAAACAGCAATTTCACAACTACTTCCCCGCCTGTATATGTGGTATATCTATAATATTTATTTTGTAGGTTGGTCTTGGATAGTACATGTCAGTCTGGCAGGTACCTTTTGTCCTTTACCTCAATTTCACGGTCTAGTGGCCACGTTAAGTTTGTCTGATTAAGTCCATTTCTCAATAAGTAGAAGTGGTAGGATGATAATATTTGGTATGTAGGCTGGTCTTTGATAGTACACGACAGTCTGGCGTATGACTTTTGTTCTTGACCTCAATTTCGCGGTCTAGTGGCCACTTTAAGTTTATCTGTTTTAGTCCATTTCTCAATAACTATAAGTGGTAGGTTGGTAATATTTTGTATGTAGGTTTGTCTTGGATAGTACATGTCAGTCTGGCAGGTGATTTTTGTCCTTGACCTCAATTTTACGGTCTAGTGGACATGGTAAATTTCTCTGCTTTAGTATATTTCTCAATAACTATAAGTGGTAGGTCGATAATACATGGTATGTATGTGGTCCTGGGTAGTACATGTCAGTCTGACAGGTGACTTGTCCTTGACCTCAATTTCGCGGTCTAGTGGTCACGTTAAGTTTGTCTGATTAAGTCCATTTCTCAATTACTATAAGTCGTAGGTCAATAAAATTTAGTTTGTAGGTTGGTCTTGGATAGAACACGTCAGTCTGGCAGTTAACTTTTGTCCTCGACCTCACTTTCACAGTCTAGCGGCCACGTTAATTTTGTCTGTTTAAGTCCATCTTCTCAATAACTATAAGTGATAGGTTGATAATGTTGCTCCATTTTTAAAAAAAAAAAGTCATTAATACAGAGGAAAGTGGACTCCCAGACTGCATAAGTTCATCGTATTTGTATTATGTATTTTGTATTTGTATTTTGTTTATGCCATCAGCCCTTAGGGGCATAAATGTGCATTGTGAATAAATTCATTATAAATAGAAATGAAAAGATAGGTTGGTCTTGAGTAGTACAGGCACATCCCCGTACTCAAACAACCTATTACCGTGGCATGCCTAATACCGTGGTATTTATAATATGCGCGATTCTTCTTTTACTCCCTAAAATACCATTTTTGCTGACTCTTACAGACAGAATTTTGTCTACTGCAGACGATACAGTGAGATATTAGCCAGATATATTTGTATTTTCTGTAAGTTTCCGTCGTTTTTTCTGTAATGTGAAAAATCAAACTTCCGGTCAATTATGCGCATGCATGGTTAAAAATAGCCCCTAAATCCCTATTTTTGGAAATAGAAAGTTGGTGAGATGAAATATTTTTCCTTCAGTTGACTGTAAAAGAATTAAATAGTATTTATACATAAATATGCTAAGAAATTCCATTTGAAATAAGACAGTTTTGAGTATTTTTAGGTAAGTCAATGAGTTGTTTATGTCATATAGTAATCTAACTGAAAATTAAGTATTACATAAAAATTACAATTTTAAGAGTCCTAGAGTTTGTTTAAAGAAATATGATAATTTTATAAAATTTCAAACATTTGTGACTAAGAATTTAGCGATATTTTTAATGCAAGATTTTTTTCAAAGATTTATGATTAGTTGAATATAAGATGTTAATTTGATAGTGTTATATAACTTACAATGGCGAGAAAGTAATTATTAAGTAATCATTCACTTGGGACATACCATACATACATGTGTAATGTACATTCAATTTATGAAAAGATATGAAAAATAGAATTTCCAAAATACCACGGTAATAGGTCAAGGTCAATTTTCTTAGAAAAAAATTTGACCGCATCATTTAGACAGTACTGTGTTTTGTGAAACGAAGGAATTACACGATAATGTCTGTAAAGAAAGCATAAATGGTAATGTATCCAATTATAATAAACTTTTAATTCTAGCTCAGCAATAACAAGATATAAATATACAAACAATCTTAGTACCACGGTAATAGGTCGTTCCAGGCTAATCAATAAATTTTTGGCTTAGTAATCAAAAAGTATATAAAAACTCAAGCTAATAATCAAATTATCATTAAATAAATGCCCTCGTAATCAAATAATGCCCTGGTAATCAGGTAATCAACAAACCCATAACGGGCCTCTTAGATGGCAAGCAGGGACGGGCGAGACATTTTTTAGGGTCCACACTCGTTCTGTATTCCGTCATTCCGTTTTTGTTAGTGAACATGTTCAGTTTCTGATAAGTTCACTTAGATTGCACAACAATTAAGAGGGCATGCAGGGACGGACGAGACATATTTTAGGGTCCATACTCGTTCCGTATTCCGTCATTCCGTTTTGTGTTCCGTTCCGTTCCATTCCGTTCCGTGTTTTAGTAAAGCGACTTCCTGATATTAAAACATGGCACTCTCCGATGATAAAAAATCTGCTGTCGAAAAATTTGTTACTGAATTTTTGGAAAAGGAAGTTGAAGCAATTGAGCCTGCAATGAATCCAGTCGTCGTCAGACTTTGTAATGGCGGTTTCTCGTTCCCATTTTCTCAGGCGTTCATCCACTATAGTCCTTGCAAGGACGAAGAAGTTATCAGAGGTTCTTTCGACTTGGACGCTTGGTACGACCCCAGTTATGTAGAGTTTTGTAACGTTTTAACTGAAGAAAGGGAAATTGAAGAGGATGATCTACCAAAGTTCGAATGTTTGTTCGATTTTATCACAGGTACTGTTAATTAAGTCAATCCTTTTTCAACTACTGTCGGACGAATTATCGCACATTTTTCCACAGGAGTTGGAAAGTTTATCCAGAGACATATAATATATAGAGATGGGCAACTCTACTATCATGCTATAATAATCACGACAAACATAGTACGGCCACATCAGAGCTTCTTAAACTACTTTTAATTGACATATTTTTAAATCGAAAAGAGAATTATTTTCCTTAATAGTATTTTATAGTATAGTTTAGAAAATTTTATTTAAAAGTATTGATTAACAAAAAAGATATTGACAAATAAAGCTGAGACTTCATGTGGAAATCTGACGACAAAGATCGTGGTGTGCCTTGTTTACTTTTGAAACTCCACTTTTATTTCCGTGATTACAATGTCCTATGAAAACTGGAAAGTATTTTACATTGTTGGTAGAGTTTAGATAGTTTTACTATGATATTTTCATAAAATATTGAGATATTAGCAATTTATTCTTGTGAAGTGGAAGTTTTATGGAAGTCTCGATGGCTGCACGATTTCACGTGAATTTGTCATGTTGCCAATCTCTTTAATTATATGTCTCTGGCTTATCAATATTTCATTTCAAGTTTAAATATGAAGCCCAACACATTGAAGTTTCACAAACATAAATTTATTAATATTTCACAAACGTATAGTGAAACTTCAATGTGTTGGGCTTCATATTTTAACTTGAAATGAAATATCACTAGTAAACCTTTTTGGCAAATATAATCCCTTTTTGGCTAATTTAACAGGAAATACCTAATTTTTAGCCAATTCTCGTTAAATTAGACATGAACGGTTATTTTAGCCAAATCCCTTTTAAATTAGACTTGTCACTTTTAAATTAGCCATGTCATTGTTAAATTAGACCTTTTTCGGTTAAACCAAATTGGAAAAACCAGTGATGTGTATTCAATTAAATCAAAAAAGGTCTAATTTAACATGGACAGTGCTAATTTTACAGTGACATGTCTAATTTAATGGGGACATGGAAAATATAATGGGAATTGGCTAAAATAACTCTCAATGTCTAATTTAACAAACCTGACTAATAATTGGTTATTTCAATGTTAAAATAGCCATTAACGGATTATATTAGCCAAAAAGGTTAACTAGTGTATTGATGAGGCCTAAAAAAATACCTGTGTTTCCGGTAACATACTCTTCAAAATGAGGGTCAGTAGGTAGGCATTTTTTTTTATTTTTCCAAAACTTTTTACATAGACATACATGACATATAGAGAGTAACTTCTGGACTTTAACAGTGCTTCTTTAAAAATTGCCCAAAAAACTTTAGGGTAGGCATTTTTAGTCCCAAAAATCTAGGGTCGGTAGGGTTATCGAAAACACAGGTTTTTTTTTATTCTGCCTAAAATTTCCGACTCCTGTGATTTTTCAAAGTCAAAAAGAAAAGTCAAAAAGATTTATTTAAAGTCTATAAATAATAAAACAATATAAGATCAAATAGCATAAGCTCCAAAGTCCAAAGAGCTTTTTAAATCGACGAATACAATAACAGACATAATTTAAGACATACATGTACATGCTGCTGATGAGAGGTTTCTCCTTGAAACACGTGTACAGCATAACGAAATTTACAGTTTTTATGCAACATCTGTATTTTTTGTATTTTGAACCATTGGACCGATGCCACTGCTGGTGGACCTGAGGTCCCCGAGGGTATTCACCAGCCCAATAATAGTCAGACTTGTCTGACATGAAAATTTTACCTTGCGTGTTATTGGAATTTACTGTTTTTGTCAAAATTCTAACCACTTAAAATACTGAGGCTTCATTCCGTGTATGGCACTCGGTAGATGTCCTTGGTACTGGATTTGGCTTCCTATTTCAATATTTTTGGAAACGAGTACTTCTTCTTGGACTCCTATTAGATTATGGCTTTCCATTTTATTTGATTTTAATGCTGCTGATGAGAGATTACTCCTTGAAACACGTGTACAGCATAATGAAATTTACAGTTTTTATGCAACATCAGTATTTTTTGTATGTTACATGCAAAACATGTTTACATGTACATACATTGTACTTTTCTACTCATTTTAATTAGACATAATATTAATTATAGTTAAGCAAAAGCATATTAGACAAAGCACAGTTAAAATGCAGCACTAGCATGACAGATACAATACAATACAAGCACAAAAGCATTGTCAGGAACGAATTATCACCTACATGTATTTTTCAAAGTCAGAAGTCAAAAAGTAAAGTCAAAAAGATTTATTTCAAGTGGATGAATGATAAAACAATATACAAATGTAAGATCAAATAGCATAAGCTCCAAGAAGCTTTTTAAATCAACAAAAACAATAACAGACATAATTTAAGAGTAAGACATACATGCAACACATGTTTACATACATTGTACATTTCTACTCAGTTTAGACATGATATTAATTATAGTTAAGCAAAAGCATATTGGACAAAGCACACTTAAAATGCAGCACAAGCATAACAGATACAATACAATACATAACAAGCACAAACGCATCATCAGGAACAAATTAAAATACAAAAAAAGCACATTAACTTAGGCAAAGCACCATCAACAAGCAGCAACATAACAAGCAATACATTATTTGAAGCATAAAAACTAGTACTAATAATTATAAAATTTAAGTAAACCAGAGGCTCCCAGGAGCCTGTATCGCTCACCTGGCTTTCAGTGGCCTTAATCAAGGAAACATTGTAAGTTATACAGTTGATCTTCAGTTTCTCAAACTTTTGTAGCTCGAACACCTCCAATATCTTGAACTGTTTTTAAAGTCTGATCATGTTTTACTATATTTCTTTGTTTGGCTTTTTTTGATAAAAAAACATTCTTGCTAAGGACCACTTTCGACACTAGTTTTGAAGTCGAGACGTCCTTTTGTAAATGGCAGTCAACAAAAAATTGTCAACATTGGTTTTGAAGTCGCAACATCAATATGTATTTGGAAATTAAATTTCATTGAAATCGTACAATGTTGAATTTTCCCGCCTTTTTTGATGGCCATTTTAAAAATGGTGGTAAATGAACAATTTTTAACATCAGTTTTGAAGTTGCAACATCAAGACCTATTTGGAAACCAAATGTCATTGAAATCGGACAATGTTGAATTTTCCCGCCTTTTTTGACGGCCATTTTGAAAATGGCGGTCAACGAACAATTTTCAACACCGGTTTTGAAGTTTATTTGGAAACCAAATTTCATTGAATCAGACAATGTTGAATTTTCCCGCCTTTTTTGGCGGCCATTTTGAAAATGGTGGTCAAGGAACAATTTTCAACATCAGTTTTGAAGTCGCCACAGCATGGCAAACATTTCATCAGTTTACACTTGACCTTCATCTTCTTTAGTTTTAGAAATGAAAGATGAAAAATACGAAAATTTTAAAAATTCGGGGAAAAAGGGCAATAACTCCTACAGGGGTTTATGGATTTTCTTCAAAATTTCAGGGTGGGAAGATCTTGATATGCTGAATCTTTTTGCAATTTACACTTGACCTCTATTTGTTACACTTTTTGAAATAAAAAATAAAAAAATGCACAAATTTTGAAAATTTAACGGAAAAAGTGCTCCGAGATGGGTTTCAGATTTTCTTCAAAATTGCAGGGCAGGTAGATCTTGCCATGCTGATCATTTTTACCACTGTCAGATGTTTGATATCTGTTACGGTTTTCGAGTTATTAGCCAAAAACTGCAATTTACCCCTATGTTCTATTTTTAGCAATGGTGGCCATTTAGTTTGACTAGCCGACTAATCGAACTCAATTTTGAGAAGCCATACCCTGGTGATGATTCAAGTTAAGTTTGGTTACATTTGGCCCAGCGGTTTCAGAGGAGAAGATTTTTGAAATTGTTGACGGACAGACGACGGACGACGGTCGCATAGTGATGACAAAAGCTCACCCTGGCATAGCCAGGTGAGCTAAAAAAGGATATAAAACAAAATCGTGCCCAAACTAAAAGCAATATATCCCATACTCTACATTTACATGAGTTACCATTCAAAGTACTTATTAGGGCCCGCCACATAGTGGCGGACTCCCCATAATAATCACTCCGTCTGTCCTTCCATAACAAAGTCCTGTCGGGCTATAACTTACCGTATTTGTCTTTTGAGATAGGTTTTGATATTTTGCATGTAGATAGATCACTTCAAGACGATGTGTCATGAACAATGATTGGTGACCTTTGACCTTGACCTTTGTCGTCAAGGTCAGATTTTTGCTTTTCTCATGATAAGTCATGTCCAGGCTATAACTGTTATGTCTTTTGAGATAGGCTTTTGATATTTTGCATTTACATGTAGATAGATCACTTCAAGACAATGTGTCATGTACAATGATTTTTTACCTTGAACTTTGTTGTCAATGTCAGATTTTTTCTTTTCTAATGACAAGTCGTGTCCGGGCTATAACTTTTATGTCTTTTGAGGTAGGCTTTTGATATTCAAGACGATGTGTCATGAACAATGATTGGTGACCTTTGACCTTGACCTTTGTCGGCAAGGGCAGATTTTTGCTTTCGTACTGACAAGTGGTGTCCAGGCTGTATCTTTTTTGTCTTTTGAGATAGGCTTTTGATATTTTGCATGTAGGTACAAAATGAAGATCACTTCAAGACAATGTGTCATGAACCATGATTGGTAACCTTTGACCATGACTTTTGTCTTCAAGGTCAGACATTCTGTTAATATCTTGATGATTTGATGGTGATTATACTTGTTTACAGTAGTGTCCACTCTTGTACTGTGTCCACACCTGTATTGTGTCCACACACACTTATAATTTGCACTTATATACATCAGGGCCCACAGAGATGGCTGCCATCTCTCAGATGTCTAGTTAATTTAATAAATTGGTTAAAATTTGTTTCTAATCAAAATTATTTGGTAACTCATTCAATGTTTTTGTCGCTAAAAATCTAAAAGAGTGAATTCCATACCTCATAGTTCTAACAGTTGGTGTTTCTACTGTATTTTGATTTTTGTATATAAAAGAATAAAATTATGTTTTTTAAAATTAATCAAGCCATTTAAATAAACGGTTTCTATTATGCAAAATTTTAAAAGTTTCTATTGCAATTGTCCCCAATCTGCAGACACTTAATGATGGTAATTTAAATTTTTCAAGTAATTCTTCGTATGAGTTTGTAGTCCTCATAAATAAATATCACTTGGCGTCCGTGGTCTGTCGTAAACTTTTTCGAAAATCTTCTCCTCTGAAACCACTGAACCAATTTTAACCAAACTTGGCCTGAATCATCACCAGGGTATCCTCTTTTAAAATTGTATCCGATGAGTCCGAGGACCAAACAACATGGCTGTCGTTACTAAAAATAGCACATAGGGGTAAATTGCTGTTTTTGGCAAATAACTCGAAAACCGTTACAGATATCAAAATCTGACATGTTGTCAAAGTGATCAGCATGGCAAGATCTACCCGCCCTGCAATTTTGAAGAAAATCTGATAACCAGTTTTGGAGTTATTGCCCTTTTTCCGGAAATTTTCAAAATTTTAATATTTTTTATTTTTTATCAAAGAAACTATAGCAGATAAAGGTCAACTTTTAATTGCAAAAATGTTCAGCATATCAAGATCTACCCACCCTGAAATTTTGGAGAAAATCCAAATGCCCTTGTAGGAGTTATTGCCCTTATTTCACAGAATTTTCAAAATTTTCATATTTTTCGTCTTTTATTTCTAAAACTATAGAAGATGAAGGTTAAGTGTAAATTGATAAAATGTTTGCCATGCTGTTGTGACTTCAAAAGTGGTGTTGAAAATTGATCATTGACCGCCATTTTCAAAATGGCCGCCAAAAAAAGGCGGGAAAAAATTCAACATTGTTCAATTTCAATAAGATTTAGTTTCCTAATAGATAGTGATGTTGCGACTTCAAAACCAGTGTTGAAAATTTTTTGTTGACTGCCGTTTTCAAAATGGCCGCCAAGAAAGGCAGGAAAAATCAATGCTGTCCGATTTCAATGAAATTTGGTTTCCAAATAGGTATTGATGTCACAGCTTCAAAACCGATGTTAAAAATTGTTCGTTGAATGCCATTTTCAAAATGGCCACCAAAAAAAAATTCAACATTGTCTGATTTCAATGAAATTTGGTTTCCAAATAGATATTGAAGTTGCGACTTCAAAAACTGATGTTGAAAATTGTTCGTTGAACGCCATTTTCAAAATGGCCGCCAAAAAGGCCGGAAAATTCAACATTGTCCAATTTCAATGAAATTTGGTTTCCATATAGATATTGATGTTATGACTTTAAAACTTATGTTTGAAATTGTCATTGCCCGCCATTTACGAAATGATGTTTTGACTTCAAAACTGGTGTCGAAAGTGGTCCTTAGCAAGAATGTTTTTTGTCAAAAAATATAGTAAAACATGATCAGACTTTTAAATACAGTTCAAGATATTAGTGGTGTTCCAGCTACCAAAGTTTGAGAGACTGAAGTTCAACTGTATAACTTACAATGTAAGCTTGATTGTCGTATTGTGCTTCATAGTTCTCTTCACAGTTTAAGAAATATGTTTAAACTAGATTAAAAAGGGGAACCCTGCCAAAATTTTTTTA